>JAOSBN010151282.1:0-23824 GCA_027563595.1 Erythroxylum suave | reverse complement strand
ATAGTGATTGGTATATGTGTTAAATGTTATAGAGGAATGCATAGAGCGAACACTTCCTGATATTGCCGGGACTTCAATCTTAAACGTTTACACCTTAGTTTATTCTGCTTGTTGAATTTCATTTATGCTGATTGTATTCTGAATTCCAGAAAATGATTGTCTGAGGCATTTGATGCGTGTTTATATTATTGGAAGTGCTAATTGCATGTGAATATGATTGACTACTTGCTTTGCACATGAAATGCCTTAAATGACTTTGTTTTGGTTTTCAAACTGTTGAGTCCTAGTTGTGGGTAAATAGGCATGCCTAGAAGGGTCTACAACTGCTTCTGTGACGCTTTAGTGTCTAGACTTCGGTCTCTCCTATGACACTTCAGTGTCTAGACTTCAGTCTCTCCTGTGACACTTCGGTGTTGAGACTTCGATCTCTCTTATATAAGTCTCATTACCCACTTCTATAAATGGCTTAACAGTCATCTGATTTTGTGTTCTGATATATATTTGATTTTGACATAAACAAAATTGTATTATGATTTAAAGGGTTCATACCCTCTTTTGATATTCATCTCTGTTAAATATAAAATCTGTTCTAAAATGCATTATGTCTGTTTTATTGTTACACCAATCTATTAATGCATGCTTATGCTATTACATGATTCAGTATGATGAGTTATCACTCTATATATAGATTAGTTATTATTCACTAAGCTATATACTTAGCACGGTAGATTTACCCCGTGTAGGTTTAGAACGAGGATTACAAAGATTGGGACGAGTCAACCATAATGGCCAATGGAGTCTGGGTTTTGTTTTTGATAAAAATGTATTTTGAATATATTTTGGTTTGTTTATAAAATGTATGATTCCAAATTGTTATAAGTTTTTGTAATAACTATGTTTCAAGCTGGTTTCAGTTTTTGGAACAAATTTGTATTAAGTTCATGCAATATGATGTATGTTTGTTCTGAATTGCTTCCAATGGGAGATTTTTTTATGTTAAGTTTCCGTTAAATGATTTGGTTTGTTTGTACTGTCTTGTGTGGCATCCACCTACCCTCCTAGGGGGTATTTGGGTGTCACAATAAAAATAAAAAAAGTAAATAAAATTTGGACACGTGTCAGAATATCACTATTACGATTTACATAATTAATCTAACATGTGAATTCCATCAATATTTTATGAGGAAGAAAGAAGGATTAGGTAAGTGTAAGAACTTTTCAAAAACTTTTTAAATCGTACTATATTTTGGTGGAAATAAAACGGGTAAAAAAAACTCAAACATTTCTTAATTTTCAAGAATTTTTTAAATTATATTTTTTAAATTTTGTAAAAAATTATGTATTTTGGAATATTTTTATTTTTTTTTCCATTAGATATGGCTAAGTTGATACTTGTGAGACATGATAATTATAAGTAGAAAAAGACTTACAATGATGAAAAAACTTATGACTTACATAGAATTAAAAATCAAAACGAGCTTGAAGCTTTTTTTCTTAAGCAAAAGGATTAAATTGGACTCTAATATTTTTTATCTAAATTTAATTTAATTTCAAAATTTTTAAATATTTCAAAAATGACTCCAATGTTTTATAAGTGCTCAATTTAAACAACTTAAAATCTAAGTAAATTCTCTATTAAAAGAATCCTTTCATTTTTGTTATGGCCCTCCTTCCCAACTGTGCATCTCACATGATAAGTGAGACTCACAAAATTAAAAAATTAATTCAAAAATTCCCAAAAATAAAATACAACATTTTAGAATTTCCCTAAATTTTGTTGCCTAGCTTAATAAAATATCCCATATGACAAAATTTGAAGTGATTTTTTTTTCCATAATTAGAATCTTATTATCAATAGTTCTCACTTTGAATTCCTCTATAGTCATTGATTTTGTTTTGGTGAACATTTTATTGAAACTTGATTCATCTAAACACTCAGTTCTTTCCTCAGAAGAAAGATGGCTTTTTCTAGAAATTAAGATTTAGTGTTTGGTTTCTGAATTTTCAACAATTTGTATTAGAAAGATTTAGTTTTGTGGATATATGATCCATTAGAAAGAGATGTAATGCTAGCAAATGAAGCATTAAAAGGTTCAAGGAAAGATGTCAAAGAGTTGCAGGTGATAGTTGAGATAACATGTAGTTCATTTCCTCACCATGTTATAGCTGTTAGACATGCAAATTATTCTTTCTTTTTTTTTTAGTTTCTTACTTAAGGATGAAATCACATCATAAGTTGCTTTTGCCTTGAGAAAGGTTGATTGGTGAAATGAAGGATGTTTAGCCCTTACTGTTTCAATGTAAACAACCCATTGTCATGTTGGTTCATGTCCTCATTGTCCTTAATAGAGCACTATTGAAGTTTTGACATTATACCTTATTGTGAAGTAAGTTAGAAGATTTTATTTTCTTTTTACTAACTTTCTGATTTTTTACATCCAGACCATCTAATACTTAAAGTTCAAAAGCTTCAACATTAGAATCATTAGATCTTTTCCTATTCCTATTGACATATTTCTCTTTGGCCCATTAGTAACATTTTAGTTTTTTATCATTTTATCATTTACATGAATTCTAACATTCCTAATGTCACCTTTCTTTCAAATGTTACCTTCAGATGGAACTTTTTTTTTGTTGTAAAATTGAGCTCCTCAAAGGAAGCAGGAAACTTATTCTATTAGTGAGCCCTTCACATTATCAAAATTTTCCATAACTTTTAAAGAACTTGAAACATTTAACAAGGTTAAAGTGTACTTAATTTTGATTTGATCTTAAATTATTTATGAATGAATGTGTATCATAAAAAATTTATTAGACTGCGAATATTCTCTTGTATGTATTAGGTTGTTGTTTATTACTATTACATTTGATATCTTTAATACCACCGATTGGATGACCTCTATTGGCTATTGATAAAGCTTGAACTATGACATTTTTTTTATTAAGTCTCTCATTCTCACTATTTCTGATAGACTCGTCAATTAGAGTCTTTGAAATTCTAAACTTTTCCTTCTTTAATCCACTCTCACTACTGTCATTGTCTAGTTGGAAGTTAGGCATCAAATTTTTTAATTGAGAACTAAAGAAGATGTTAAGATAGGATTTATAATAAATGTTTGTAAAATTTTGAGTGTATTTTTAAAATATTTGAATTAAAATTAAATTTATTTGAGAACATTATGATCCAAATTTGACACTTTTATGTTTTCTCCTATCTAAAACTCATTCTTGATCTATCACTCATAAAACAATTAACTAGAACCCATTCTCACACATCTAAATCTCCTTTCGTACTTGGTTTATAAGCCTAAAATTATTGTTAGCAGTAACAAGAACTAAACCATCATCCTACTTTATCAATTCCTCTGCTAATGAGTTAATGGTTTCAATATCTAGATGGTTAGTTGGCTCATCCGAAAATCAACTTCTCTTTCCATTTGGAAAATTCTTTATAGAAATTATTTGGGCTTTGCCAGATAGCCCAAACTTTCCAATTACTACTCTCATTCTTTTTTCCTTATTCTATGGATACTTTTTTTTAATATAAATTATAAACATAACAACGTTAAGTTTTTTACCAAATACAAATGGAATTGTGCAATCCTCAGGTGGTTGTAATGTTAAACTATGACATCAATTATTGCTAAATCTTTGGTCATAAGCTTCAATAAAATAATGTTACCAACACTGTTAGGCTCATTAATGCAATCCCAAGGACGAGAACCCCCAAATTCAAGATTCTTGTAATGGTTAAATATAACTTCCATAAATTGAAACACTAGTAGTAGAGAGTGGATTATTAAAAAAGAGAGGAGTTTAAGATGTGATTTTTGATTCTTTTAATCTTATATCTATAAAAAAAATTAACAGTAATTGAATCACAAGTGTAACAAAAAAAAATTTCACAGTTTCCCAATTAGATCTCAATTATTGAATAACTTAAAAAACATGAATCACAAAAGGTAATTGAATTGGGTGAATCCTTCGTGAGGGTGTGAAAATTTGAGTTTTTGATTTCATAAAGATTATCTATTTAATTGCTTCTGAAATTTCTTGGAGAGTGAAAATCTAATTGTTGACTAAGTTGGTTAATAAGATATGATAATTAAAGGTGTGGATGGACAAGTTGAGGATAATAAGAGATGAATGTTTTTAAGTTTAATGATTTGGATTATGAAATGTTGGAGGACAAACAAAAGCTTAAGTGTGGGGATATTTTAATAAATGCTTAATAGATTATGTTTTTAGCCCTATATTTATTGTATTTTGCTTAATTATTTGAGTTTTTAAATTATTTATAATACTTATTTTGCTTCTAATTTGTTATTAGGTATCAATTACCTTCATAGATCAAAGGAGAAGAATTATGGAAAAATTAAGATAGAAAATAGAAGTATTGAAGCTATTTTGCAGGGACAGTCCCCTCATGTAAATCATATACACAGTTGTCTGAGGGACTATGTATGTCCTTATAAGCATGTATGACTTCAAAGATATTGTTTCACCTATGTGAATATGGACATACCCACATAGGTGATGGACACGGTTATGTCCATTGCATGTGTAAGCTTATGAGAATGTGTCCATATGATTTTTAAAGGGGATTAAGGGACACTATTATACACATGACTGTGTAGGTGACTATGTCCGCTCTAGAAACCCTAAATAGAAAGCAAAAATTGAACAAAGCTTTGCTATAGAGTAAATTTTTCTATGCATGACCATGTCTATATTAGAAACCTTAACTACAAAGTAGAGATTGATTAGTGATATCATAGAGGTCATAGTTACATTAAAGTTTTAGTAATTAATTAGTGATCTGATAGAGATCATATTTACATCAAAGTTTTAGTAAATCATATTAGAGAAAAGTAGATATATAATGAATTTTCTTTTTTTTCTTTAAATCTTTGGTTATGTTTTTCATTATTATGAACTAAATTTGTTTAGTGCCTAGGTAGGATGAACCTTAGGATGGACTTTGTCATTTAAATATTTATTTAATGCAATTTGATTATTATTTCATTAAGATTCAAATAGTCCTATAATTAATATCTCTAAGATATTGATTTATGTATCAAATCATTGAAATTGAGTAATAATTGTGTACGAATAGATCTACCGTAGTTAAAAGAAATTGCACGTAAACCAAGATCTAGGTTGACATAAATCCTCTAGATTAAGGTTAAACTTAATAGTGAAATTCACAAATCAATTAATGCAATTTTAGGGGCTTTAATTAGAAAGAAATTGCAGTTAATCAACTAAGGATTAGGTGTTGATAATATGGACCAAAGATATTGTTTGTTTGTTTTATTTATACAATAAGTATACTTGCCGTATATTGTAGTAAAATGATAAGCATTGAATATAGTCACCTAAAAATTTGAGTTACACCTTTTCCAAGGTAACAAAAGATTCAATTAAATGAAAATTAAATTAAACTAACAAAATTTGAACAAGTAAAAGATAACAATAAAATTGAAGTTACTCAATGGTGGAAACCTAGGTATTATTCTATTCTTATTTTGTCTTCCCCTTTACCTTATGAATTCATCTATGCGTGATCCTAGATATCTAAAGGTTTTAATTACCCTCTCTAGAGATCTAATCAAGCAGTCCCAATGGAAATAAGTAAAAGTTAGGTTACAACCCCTCGACTTCTTAAAACTACTCCCAACTAGTTAATTAGATTTGAAACAATCCTAAAGATATTTAACACAAAATTAAGATCTATCTTCAATTGCTTATTAACTTGATATTTTTTAATCTATTAAGGTAACAACTCTTGTTGCACAACTTAACAAAAATATCTTAATTCATTCTCTCAATTCAAATGAAGTATTGGCACAATAAATATCACAAAATAGTAATATATTAAATTCAACAAGGTAAAAGTTATACAAAACAATTCAAGAATAAAAACATAGATGAGCACACTCATATGGGTTAACAGGATGAGATGCAATAGGAAAGGTGATCAAAATCTTTTCAAAGTAAGCTTTGCTGTGTTTGTAAAACTATATGGAGAATGAGGAATGCTAAACTATTTGGAGAATCAAAGGATATTCTAAATTATAATTGGAGGGGTACTTCACCAAACTTAGGTTGGCTGCTACAAGCTCCTATAGGGAATACATAACAAGAGGGCTGAAAATGAGATTGAGTATGCAGGGATCTTGATGTAATATTCTTAATATGCATTGTACCTAAAGGGATGTACTAATTGTAGAAAGTACTGAAGATTGGTGTTTAGTTTATGGGGGGTTTGGTTTGATTTAAATAACAAAATAAAGTGTTTTTAATTTTCTGAAACTCTTTTAATTTATGCAATTCATTACTTACATTTAAAATTTTTTTAAATAACATTGAAAAATGAATTTGGAACTATTCGACACATGTAAAACATTTTTTATGAGGCATATATACAACATTAAGTGTTACAGACACATACCCTATCATTTCTACTAGTTTTTTCTCTTTATGATGTGTTATTGCCTCCCTTATTGCCGCTAGCCAACTTCATCACCAATGATCATGTCTATCATTGGTGGAAGGTCACCATAGGAGATGCCTAGTGTCTCTAGCCACTAATTCAAAGCAAACACAATTGCATATACAAATCAAGGTTTCCAAAAAAAAATGCAACAAACTCACAAACTAAGTTGCAGACTTACATCAATTTTTCCAAAAATCACAATAAAAAGTTAGAGCAATATTCAATTTTTACACTAATTCGAGCATGCAATTTTGTTTTCAAACACAAAGTAAGGTATGGCAATTACTGGGTTTCAAAAGGCAGAAAACAAAAAGATGAGGCAGGTGATTTTATGCTTTCAAAAGCAATGAATAAACATAGCTAGGTTTTGATAGAACATAATTTAGGTCTTTTTTGGAAGCATAGTTAGGTCTTTTTTAGAAGCATAGTTAAATTTCCTAGAAAATTGATTATGAGGAATTAATTATAATTAAAAATTCCTAAGTCATTTTTATCAAATCAATAATAATCGAGCAATTTAATGAAGCTAAACAATTAATTGAGGCTTTGATACTACTGTTAAGAAACCAGCCATAAACAAATCATAGACATAGCTAAAAAAATTATAGTTTCTTGATCAAATCTTAATAATTGAATAACTTGAAAGAAATGAATCATAAAAGATAATTGAATCGTACCTTATTCAAATTCCTACAAAAACCTTTTCACGAATGTCAACCACTAGCTATCGAAGTATCTAGTCTCTAACAGTATCTATAAAGTAGAGAACTAGAATTCAATATTTGAGAGAAATAGGTAGGAGTGTTAGCTCCCTTTTGTTTTTTTTCCTATTTATTAAAAAACAGTAAGGTTGTTTATTAAAATTAAATCTCCTAACTATAATTTAAGTCAAACTTTATTTATAATTATGGTTTAATTTTAATAAAATCATATACCTCATATTTTTCCTTGAAATTTCATAAACTTCACAATTAAGTTCAAATTAATTTAAATCATAATTTCCCCTTTTAACTGCTCTTTATATATGACCCATTAGGTTCTTAATGTTACCAATGATTATAAATTGTAATTATAATTCATAATTAGAATTAGATAAATGAAAAGTCCTTTTAATTTATTTTTTGTTCTCCAATTACATATTTAAATCATAAATAAAAATTAACATCTAACAATATATCATCACCATACAAATATTATGAATGTTAAAATAGTTTGACTCAACCTGTCTACGTATAATTATCATGTATAATTTAATCATTACGTCAACATATGGCATGTATAATTTAATCATTATGTCAAAATATGGATAGTGTCTACTTATTTTAATCTAATCATGTTCATCCATGGTAATGTGTAATTGATTTATAATTGATAATTGAAAACAAGTTTTTAAATTTCAATTCACTTTGACCAAAGAATTCCTTAAATCGTTGCTAATAAAAAAAAACATTCTTTCTAATTACTTTAGAGTGACAAATTCTTTATTAACTTACTCATTACCTTCATATGGTTCATACAATATCCAAGTACTACCAACTGAATTACCCTAATTAGAATAAGTTATAACTATAATTAAAACACAACAATTCTCACGTAAGATACTTTAATAATCTCAAGTCTAAGGATTAATTATACAACTATTTTAATGGAGAAATCTACTGATACACAAGTAATATGTCATTTAGGATTCTCATAATCGAGTCAATTTAGTGAACTTATTCTCTAATAAGAACCTACATATTTGTTTAAGTGTCTTCATACTTTAATTTATAAGATCAATTAATTTCTTCACAAAAAAAACGTAATGTATGTTAGTTTTATTATTTCGTCAATATCTTGTCTTAATGGAACTACAACAAGGAATAATTTAGGAATAATACATAAACAAAAATTGAATCACGTAATTATCTCATCTTAATTTCAATTGCATAGTAATTATTCTAGGGATTTTATCTTTAGTATTATAACGTCAAATATAGTTAAAAATATATAAAAAGATAAAAATGCCTTTTATTGATTAAAATAATAATGTCATACATAAGATTACGACCAACTAACACTCTAGACTGAAGCAGCATATCTAGATTGCTTGTAAGGATCAATGTCAAAGCTTCGTTCCTTAATCTACATTTGCAGATCTAGACCAATTTATTAGAGCCAAGTGTAATAACTATGAATTTACTTCAATTATCAATCAACCACCTACTAGGATTATAAATTTTATAGTACCAAATCTTTTGGGATTCTTTTGTGGTATAACTTTTTAATTTTTTTAATTTTGTAACTAACTTTTCAAAACTTATAAAACTCAATTCAAAATGTTAGTTATGTTAGTTTTTGTTGACATGACTAATGGAGCAGACTTTTAACTTAATGTTTGGACATTCATGTGGCAATATTATAATCACCTAAATACCCGCACGAATTAAACTCAAATTTATCTATAAACCAAAAGTCATTTTCCCATATCTATAAGCTTTTAATCATTTGTCTATTTCTATAAACTTGCCTCCATAATTTCAAAAACTCTTAAATCTAAACAAGGAAAATTTGCTAGACTACTAAAATCAAACTAGTATATTATGAATAGTTTTATTTCTTTTAATATTGATTTACGTTGTTTTGTGAATTACAAACTTAATATTTACATGAGTTTTAGACAAGTTCATGACATGGAAGTTGGGAAGGAGATCCAACAAAGAAGAGTAGAAACTTATTTATTGGTAAAAATAAAAAATTCATCTATCTGAAAAAAAAATCAATAGATTAGGGACCAAATTTGAAGACTAAAATGAATTGCATAACTTTATAATCATAATTTATGATAAAAATAAAGAGGGAGAAAGAGAAAGAAACAAAAACCTAAAAAGATGTCCTTTAAAAAATTTGTTGAGGACCCATTTTTGCAAGTACGTCTATCATATTTCTTTTGTATAGTACATAGGGTTAAAACATACAGAAGCTCTTTCTCTTAAGGCTCTTCACCCTAAACAATAACATCTCATTAATATCTTTGTATATTCTATGCCAAAGGGAGGGAGAAGTGGTCGAAACTTTTGATGTCAATATATTTATTAAGAACATTCATATCATTTGGCAGTTTAACTTTATAAGCAACAAACTAGGAACAATCATATTGTTAATATTGGGAATAATCATATTGTTAAATTGTTATCTCCTTACTTTTGTCCATGATGTTGTGGGTTTTAGTTAGTGATGCATACAAGTTTCAAACGACATAAATTAGTGAGGCAAGGAAAAATTGTGGTTTAGATTTTTGGAAATTGGATTATTTTAATTAAAAAGGTTATATCTTATGGATATAAGCAAATAAGACATGACTTTGAGGAAATTTAAGTTCAATCTATGTGGATACCCATGTGTTCACAATATTATGATGTGAATGTTTAATTTCTAAGATAAATGGATGCTCTATTAGCCACATCGATAAAAGATTAATACAACCACCCTTTTTGACCTAAGTTAAATAAAATTTGAAAGATTACTTATTAAATCAAAAATTTTGATGCCAAAATAAAAAATTATAAAAAGTCCATCACTATACAATTTATTATCTTATTTAGATGCTATTACATGATGGATATATTTTTGTAAATGGGTTGCCTTATCCTAATTATAGTTGACTTGTAATCCAATTTGGTCGTGTGTTCTTACTTTTTAAATCTAAGACCCAAAACCGTTGAACATTACTCTTTTCATTTGATTATCTTATAAGTTTTTTCTCTAAATATGAAAGACAATAAATTGAGATTGGGGTTTTAAATAGTTTGATTGTTTTTTAGTAATATAATACTATCTAAGGATTTGTTTTAATATAAGAGTATACTTTAATTTATCAAGTTATAACTATTTAACAACTATGTTATTGAAAATTGTAATACTATACTTGATGCAATGATTGTGATGATTTTCAATATTAAATACTTAATGAGATTTAAATAAATGAGTTTTAATCCTGCGACCTAGTTGTCAAATCTATAATAAATCATTGAGCTCATGAATTAGCCTTATGTTTAAATTAAATAGGTAGGGCTAATAATAACAATATTATTAGTAACAATAAGGAAATATACTTCTGGGTGTTCTTTTTTACTACATTCGACAGGAAGTGAAACTTGTATACAAAATTTTAGGTAATCTACATGGTCAAACATGTAGCAAAGCCAGCATAAGATCATGACTTTTCATTTCTGGATTTGGGTTGTGGAGTACTCTCGAATCTTTTATTTAACAATGTTGCTTTTCAAAGATTTGGTATTCCTTTTTTTTTGTATTGGAATCTTATTGTTCTTTATGTTTGTTATGTTTATTATTGATCGATAGGAATTGAATTGTTAAGATTCTTTAAATCACTGCAAACTTCTGATTCATACTAAAAACACAATGATTAAATAAAATCTTCAAACTGGTGGAGTAAAGGCACAAATTTGTTTCTTGCGAAAGTTTTTATCTTTCTCTATGTCTTGTTATCCCACAATGGTAAGGGAGTACAAGTTTGAAGGGTTTATTATTGTTAACATTCTTGGGCCTTATAGTTGAAGATTCTAATGGGTTTTGATGAAAGACCACAAGCGCGTGTGCACCGCCCGCCTATCTGGTTCGGGCTGGGCACCGCGGGCCGTGGGCTTATTGACATGGGCCTTTTGTTTTCCTTTTTCACTTATCCGGCTTATACATTTTTTGTATCTATTTATGGCAGCCTTTACTTTTGTCAAAAACCATTTTTGTTTCCTTCTAAAAAATAATATCTCTATTGCTTTCAATTCATTGTCCGGAAAAAACGCTTGCTCATCCGTTTTTCTTTCTTCTCCTTCCTGGGCGAAAGTTATCCATGCATCTTCCATCCCTTCGACTGTGAGTGCACGTTTTCAAAGGTTTGCTGTGTTAACCTTGGGGAGCGACCGACTTTACTGTTTTGCACTGAGGACAAGCCTAAATTGCTTTTAAGGTAGTGGTGTTCCACAGTACAACCTTGTTTCATCAAAGATAAGTTTTGTTCTTCTTGTGCAGTCATTGTTTGGGGCTCCATCAATTTGAAAGTGATTTCTTTTTCCTCTATGGTTGCGCTCAATCTCACCAAAACTCTCCCTGATCTGTCTAAATTAGAACCCCATGACGGAATTAATTATAAACGTTGGTCCCAGAAATTGCTGATATTCTTTGAACAATTGGAGGTCGATTATATTTTGTTTTCTGACCGTGCAGAATATGTTACTGTACCTTCTGTTTCTATAACTATTGTTGATAACCCCCTAAAAGAAGTTAGAGGGAAAACTGAGGATGCTAGAAAAAAATATGAAAAAGATAACAAAATTGTTAGAGGCCACCTTCTTAATCATATGACCAATCCGTTATTTGATCCATTTGTGAATTATAAGTCTGCTAAACAAATTTGGGATATTCTGGAAAAGAAATATGGTGCAGATGATGCTGGAAAGAAGAAATATGTCGTCAGAAATTGACTTAAATTTCAAACCAGTGATGACAGGCCAATCATGGATCAGGTTCATATCTACGAAAATCTTATTGCTGAGATTTTGTCTGAAGGTATGAAAATGTGTGAAATTTTGCAAGCCAATGTTTTATTAGAAAAATTCCCTCCCTCCTGGAACGATTATAGAAACCATCTGAAACACAAGAAGAAGGACATGACCCTTTAAGAACTCATCGGTCATATGAGGACAGAAGAGGCAAACCGCCTCAAAGATAAGTTTGAATCTTTTTCTTTACATTCTATTAAAGCTAACTTGGTTGAATCTGCTCCTCTAAACAAAGACAGGTATAAAAGTAAAGGAAAGAGTAACCAAAAACATGGTCAATCAAAGAAGCCTAATAAATTCTGCCAATTTGACAGTAGAATCCAAAAACCTAAAGGAGCTTGTTATATTTGTGGAAAGCCTGGACACAAGGCTTACCAGTGTCATCAATGAAATGGCCAGTCCAAGCCTGATCAGAAACCCACCAGCCGAGTCAATCTTGTTGAAGCTAATGAGGTAATTGCTGCTATGATAGTTGAAGCAAATCTGGTGGCCAACAAAGCAGATTGGTTGCTAGATACAGGAGCTTCTAGACATCTCTGTGCGAACAGGGAATTGTTTCATGACTTTGAGGAAGTCACAGATGGCGAGTGCATTTACATGGGGAACTTTACCATTGCTGGAGTAATCGGTAAAGGAAAGATTCTTCTCAAGTTAACTTCTGGAAAAACTTTTATCCTTAAGCAATGTTCTGTACGTTCCCTCAGTGCGAAGGAACTTGGTCTCAGGAGCTCTTCTCAACAAAGCCAGCCTTAAACTTGTTTTCGAAGCTGATAAAGTTGTGACTTATAAAAATGGGGACTTTGTTGGGAAAGGTTACCTGAATGATGGTTTATTTGTACTGAACATTGCTTTTGAAATTGTTAAGGCTAATACTTCTAGTTCTGTTTATATTGCTGAGTCTATTGATTTGTGGCATAGTAAATTAGGACATCTGAATGTTGCTTCTATTAAAAGGCCTAAACATATGAAATTCATACATGTTGTGAATGTTGATAATTTTGCAAAGTGTTCTATATGCGTGGAAGCTAGGCATGCTAAGAAACCTTTTAAATCTATCACTACTAGAAAAACAGAATTGTTGGAACTAGTACATTCAGACTTAGTAGAATTCAAGAATACAATTAGTAAGGGAGGAAAATGGTATTACATGACCTTTGTAGATGATTTTTCGAGATTTACTAAATTGTGCTTACTAAGGTCTAAAGATGAAGCAAAAGATATGTTCTTGAAATATAAAGTAGAGGTAGAAAATTAATTAGATAGGAAAATCAAAAGGTTCAGGTCCGATAGAGGTGCAGAATATAGTACCAATTCCCTTAAGTCTTTTTGTGAAAAAATTGGTATTATATATGAAGTTAGTGCTCCTTATACACCCTAACAGAATGGTACAGCTGAAAGGAAAAATAGGACTCTTAAAGATATGATGAATGCTATGCTTTTAAGCTCAGGTTTGTTAGATAATATGCGGGGAGAGGCTGTTTTATCTTCTTGTTATATTCTTAACAAAGTTCCTCATAAAAAACTAGATAAGACTCCATCTGAACTATGGAAAGGCTTTGCACTAAATCTGAAATTCTTAAAAGTGTGGGGGTGTTTAGCGAAAGTTAGTTTGCCTGATTTTAGGAAGGTGAACATTGGTTCTAAAACTGTTGATGCTATTTTTATTGGTTATGCTTAGAATAGTGCTACATATAGATTTATGTCTTTGATTGATTACTCTATCTTTGAATCAAGCGATGCAAAATTTTTCGAGCATGCATTTCCTTTGAAAAAGAATGTTAATCATGTTTCTATGCCTGTTGAGTTGCCTATTTATGTCAATAGTGGTAATAGAGAACCTAAAAGCAGTAAGAGACGTAGAATCGAAACTAGGTATGGTCCTGACTTTATTACTGCTTTCTTAGCTAATGTTTTCCATGCTGATATGCTTAATGATGAGATTGTGTCCACTTATTTGATTGAGGAATATCCAAAAACATATCAAGAAGCAATGAACTCAGTTGATGCTAGTTTTTGGAAAGAGGCCATAAATAGTAAACTAGAGTCAATCATGGCTAACCATACCTGGGACTTAATTGATCTACCTAAGGGATGTAAACCAATTAGTTGCAAGTGGATCTTTAAGAAAAAATTAAGACCTGACGGTTCAATAGAAAAGTTTAAAGCTAGACTTGTAATTAGAGGTTTTACCCAAAAGAAAGGCATAGACTACTTTGATACTTATTCTCCTGTGACCAAAATTGCTACTATTAGAACTTTAATTGCGTTGGCTGCCATTCATAATTTGATAGTGCATCAAATGGATGTAAAAACTGCTTTTTTGAATGGTGATCTAGTTGAAGAAATTTATATGTTGCAACCTGAAGGATTTGTGGTTCGTGGTCAAGAGAATAAGGTATGTAAACTGAGAAAATCCTTATATGGTTTGAAACAGGCCCCTAAACAATGGTATGAGAAATTTGATAGCACGTTACTGAAAAATAATTTCATTGTTAATGCTTCTGATTCTTGTGTTTATTCTAAAATAATAGGATCAGAATGTGTGATAATATGCCTATATGTGGATGACATGTTAATATTTGGAACTAATGTGCAAGTTGTTAATGAGACTAATGTGCAAGCTGTCTTCCAAATTTGAAATGAAAGATTTAGGAGAAGCTAATGTGATTTGAGGAATTAAAATAAAAAGAAATGAAAATGGTATTTCCTTGTGTCAGTCTCATTACATTGAAAAATTGTTGAAAAGATTTAGTTCCTTTGATGTTGTGCCTGTGAGAACTCCATATGATTCTAGCATACATCTTAAAAAGAACAAAGGTTCTAGTGTTTCTCAAACTGAGTATGCTAAAATTATAGGAAGTGTGATGTTTTTAATGAACTATACTCGACCTGATATTGCTTATGCTGTAAGTAGACTCAGTCGCTACACTCATAATCCTAGTAGTGAACATTGGAATGCTCTTTATCATTTGCTTAAGTATCTAAAAGGAACTATTGATTGGTGTTTGCATTTTGGCAAATTTCCTACTATTTTAGAAGGATTTTATGATGGAAATTAGGTTTCTGATAAAGATGAAGTAAGCTCTACTAGTGGTTATGTATTTACATTAGGTGGAGGTGCTATTTCATGGAAATCATCAAAACAAACATGTATAGCACGCTCCACCATGGAATCTGAATTTATTGCTCTTGAGTTAGTAGGACAGGAAGCTGAATGGTTGAGGAGTCTATTAGCAGATGTACCACTGTGGGGTAGACAAGCCACTCCAGTCTCTCTTCACTGTGATTCACAGGCAGCAATTGGAATTGCCAAGAACAGTGTTTACAATGGCAAAAAGAGACATATTTGCATTATACATAGTGCAGTTAAACAGTTGCTAAGAAATGGGGTAATCGCTTTAAAGTATGTGAGATCAGAGAGAAACTTGGCAGATCCACTTACAAAAGGTTTGACCAGGAGACTAGTCCTGAATACGTTGAGGGGGATGGAACTAAAGCCCTTAGACTAAGGTGGTGTGGTGGATACCCGCTTGTGGTCAAACGAAACCATACAAGTCTTTAGTATGCACTACGTACTTCTCCCTATGGATTATAGTAGTGCTGAGCAAAAGGTTGAGCTTTAAAGCTCTTAATGAGTCCATAGCCCAATTTGGGTGGTCCTATTGAGACGGACTTGATGGATCACCGTTTAATATGGTTGAGGTTGAGCTTATTATGGCTCTTAATGATTTCATATCGTGAACTGGGTGGTCCTATTGAGAAGGACTTGATGAAATCACCTACATGAGTGTGGAGGTATGGGCCGCCTTCTATGAAATACGGGGGCTGTTTTCTAGAGCACTCATGAGAACCCAAGGTATGCGCACGGCCTTAAAAACGCTTGTTAGGTATCGCGGAATTTGCACAAATTTGAGGGTATGATATGTGTTGTGGGGGTCTCAACTAAAAACTGATAAGTTCAAGAGTTGTTCACTTATTAGTTTAAGTTGTTGCCCTACTCCACTAAGTGTTAATTCAAATCGAAAGATATTAATACTTAAGTATAAACCCTCCTTTTGTCCAGGAATTCTTATTCTTCTTTAATTTTTTCTTTGATTGTGCCATTAGTGGGGAATTATTGGAGTAAAGGCACAAATTTTGTTTCTTTCTTTATGTCTTGTTATCCCGCATTGGTAAGGGAGTACAAGTTTGAATGGTTTATTATTGTTAACATTCATTGGCCTCATAGTTGAAGTTTCTAGTGGGTTTTGATGAAAGACCTCACGCGCGCGCTGCCGCCCTCCTGTCCGGTCCGGGCGCGCCGCGGGCTTATTGACATGGACCTTTTCTTTTCCTTATCCAACCTTGCAGCTGATACGTTTTTTATCTCTTTACGGCAGCCTTTATTTTGAAATCCGTTTTCGTTTCCTTCATATAAAACATATCTCTATTCCTTTCAATTATTATCGAAAAAAGAACGCTTCTCTCTTCTTCTCTTCCTGGACGATAGTTACCTATGCATCTTCCATCCCTTCGACTACGAGTGCACGTTTTCGGAGGTTTGCTGTGTTAACCTTGGAGAGCAACCTGCTTTACTGTTTTGCAACAAGGACAAGCCGAAATCGCTTTTAAGGCAGTGGTGTTCTGCGGCACAACCTTGTTCCGTCAAAAGATAAGTCTTGTTTTTCCTTGCGCAGTCATTGTTTGTAGCTCCTTCATTCTCTTCTCTTTTTTTTACCTGTTTCTGTCATGGTTCCTGTACAATTTTCCAGTAGCTGATACATGTTGATGTTGGTTATAAGTCCTGCGATGCTTTATTGTTGCAGGACTCAACAAGGAGAACCTTGTCTGAGGAGACAGACAGGAGCTTTGGCCTCAGGAACTTTAGATACATCGAGACCATCAAAGAAGCTTTCGAGAGGGAATGCCCTGGAGTTGTCTCCTGCTCAGATATTCTCGTACTATCCGCTAGAGATGGCATTGTTGCTGTATGTTCCTTGGCCTTTGAGTTACTTCCTTTGGATATCTTCATGTCAACGTTCCATCAAGTTTCTGTGAATTATAAGCTTATTGTGCTGTGGCGTCTTGAGTGAGCAAGAGGTCTACGTTCTCCTTGTGAGCAAGCGGTGGTTCTGTCATAATTACGCTGACTGCGGGACGAGAGTCATCAATATAATGTTTCCCGCTTTTGAGTGTGGTTCTACGTAAGATGAGGACTATGTGACATTAATTATAGTCTTTTATTTCTCATCTTATAATCAACTTCATAAAAGGAAAGTTGCTAAACTTTGTCTCTTCTTTACAACACTTTTTTTTTTGGCTCTTTCAGACGGAGACGGAGCAGTTGATTTTGGGACATAAAAATGCGACCTAAAAATATGTTATTTTGCAGTTAGGTGGACCTTATATCCCTCTCAAAACTTGAAGGAGAGATGGCAGGAAAAGCAGAGCAAATGTGGTTGAACAATACCTTCCTGACCACAATGAGAGTGTATCTGTTGGTCTTGAGAGGTTTGGTGCTATGGGAATTTAACACCCCTAATTAAATTATTGATTTATTTTGTGAATATCAATATTTTGGTAAAAATTCAAAATTGATTTGCATCTTCTTTAGAAAAAAAAGAAGAAAATCAATATAAATCCAATGGATTTAGAATGAATTCTTTGGTAAATCAATTGCAAAATGTTTTTCTGTTCCTAGAATACAGAGTTGTTGCCTTTCTAGGTTTGCCATACATTACTGTCTTTATATGAATGAATAAGACTTGGTGATAAATTGTGTTTGTGAATTGATGCTGAACAGGAGCTCATAATGTTGGTAGAACTCACTGTGTGAAGCTGGTGCACCGTTCGTACCCAGAAGTTGATCCAGCACTGAACACTGAACACGTTGAGCACTTGCTTCATAAGTGCCCTGATGCAATCCCAGAACCTAAAGCTGCTCAATATGTGAGAAATGACCGTGGAACACCCATGAAGCTAGACAACAATCACTACAGAAACATTTTGGATAACAAGGTCCTGTTGATTGTGGATCACCAACTGGCAATCGACAAGAGGACAAAACCATTTGTGAAGAAAATGGCCAAAAACCAGGATTATTTTTTCAAGGAATTCTCAAAGGCTATCACCATTCTTTCCGAGAACAACCCACTCCCTGGAAACAAGGGTGAGATCAGAAAACAGTGCCATACAAGCACCCCCAAATGTCCTTTAGGCTCGGGAAAAATAAGAAGCTTTTCTAGAGCTATATACGCGCTTAGCTAGTCATGTTGCCTGCATTTCTTTTTCTCTTCTTGTTATCTGTGGTTGAGTGCTGGAATGGTGAATTTTAGAATGTATGTATAAATGTGTGTGGATATGGTTTTATGTATGGTGGTAATGGTGCTCTGACCATGACGAAAGAATTCCAACTATAGTAATCTAGCGTTACCTTGATGGTTTGCATTGCAACCAGCTCCGTGCTGATGTTATCCCCATGTGTCCTTTGACCGAGGTACGTCAGTGTTGTTAGATCGCACACACTGACATAAAGTGCTTTAGGCAACAGACAAAAAATAGCCATACGTACAATTATCGTCGCCTTTTATTAAGGCAACAAAATTCATATCATTACAAAAAGTGACGCTGCAATAAGTATAACACAACAAAATTTGTTGATTAGCCAACAAAATAAAAAATATTGCTTTAAGTTTTAACTAAGGCAACGCATTAGTTTGAAACTATAACAACAATTTCAAACTATAACAACAATTTTAAATAGATATTGCAACACTTTAAGTCTTTTTAGACAACAATGTTAAATAGATAAGGCAACAAAGTGAATTTTTTTAGGCAACAATTTGTAACAATAAAAGCAATAATTTATTCTTACGTTACCAATAATATTTAATGTAAAAGCAATTTCTTATCATTATGTAGGCAACATCTATATACATTAAAAGCAGTATATAGATATTTATGCTCGTATAATCAAAGGTAAATGACCAAAAAATTGCATTTATACATAATATATAGTCCATAAGGACTTAAAAAATTCAACATTTAGTATATTCAAAATACAAAAAAAAAAATCACTAGCTAAAATATTCATTTACTATATCGTCCACCATTCCATATGGTATATAAGTGAATTATTTAAATACTAAACAAAACCAATATGTATGAGCACTCCACAATTCTTTACGAAGCACCTCCTTATCCACCCTAATCATCACCATCCCACCAAAAAAAAACAAAGAAACAAGTAGATTAGAATTGCAAAACTACTATGCGTACAAACATGTTGATATATCTAAAAAAATGAAGTACCAACTACTTTATTGTGGCCTTAATTTAATCAAGAAAAATAATATAGTTCAAAAACTAACAACATAATAATTCAATTCTTTTTATGAACAAATTTAGAAAGCATGAACATAAACAATTAATCCAAAAAAATATGACAAAATTATGTACAACAATAGTGAATTAAGGAAACGAAATCATTCAGGATCTCACAAGAAGGCTAGAAGTTAGAATGAAATCATTCTCTTGAAATGATTAAGGAAATGAAATCATTATCTTGAAATGAAGTTGGAAGCAATCGAATCAATCAATTGAGTAGTGGAACACATCCAAAGAGAAAAGAACATCTAATTTATAAGCTATATTTTGCAGTCCAACAAGAACATCCGGTATTGTCACACAAGAGACCTCTACACTAGAAATTAAACAAAATGAAGTGAGACAGTCCCACTAGCAATTCTTAGTCCAAACTATAACCGGAAGTGCAACACATTGAACAGTAAAGACTTTGATAATACAAGGAGTGGTGTAGGACAAATAGAAGAATTATTAATTAGTAGCTAAAATTTTAGTATTAATAATGTTTGTTTTGTGAGGTCTGTACTAAAAGTGCTAAAAAATTCAAAAAGATTGTCATACCTAAACATGCTTGTAACAAGCATCCCAACAAATATAGCATTCACTGGCAGCCAAACCTTAATCAATCTCCATGTCTGAGGTTCTGTTGAGAAAACACCCAATAAACTCAACATTGATACTAACAAAATATTCACATCAGCTAGTTACATATTGAAATAAGAATAAGGAAAAAGAAAGATGAACAAAAAAAGATATAAAATCAGTTTTAAACATTGAAATTAAAAACTTTTCAGCAATCCTAATAGAACCATTGTCAAACAAGAAAGAAAACAGCCCCTGCTTTGTTACTGTCATCTGGTCTGGCATGTAAAGTGGGTTGTCTTGAACCAGAAATTAAACAACTTAAAAAGCAGGTTACCGAAGTTTGTTACTATCATCTACAATCTTATCAAACCTCAATTAGATCTGATCATACCATTGCCTTCCCCTGCAAACAAAGAAGATAGTAAAAAAGAATAATCTCTTATAGTTTTTCTTCTTTATACTTCTGATAAGCATAATTCCAATAACCTTAATATCTTAAAGAGTAGGCTAACATAAGAATAAATTAGACCGTGGGCCACTATGGAGACAAAAAAAAGGAAACCAAGCATAATTTAGAATGCAAACCTAATAGAATATAGATAGTTTATAATATATGCGCAAAAAAAAAAAAAAAACCAAAGGAGCAATGGCGTTCTGAAGATAAATTTCCTACAAACTAATAGGAATAAGAGATCACAAGCTAGGAATTTTGTGCTATGTTGAATTCACTCTACATCCACATGAAAAAGGAACAGAAGTCCAAAAACCTACACATTATCAACTAAAACATATATACAGATTTGCAAAACTAATGGAATGCCAGGACAATTCTAGGACAATTTTAAGACAGTACCTAGAAGCAGCTAGAAAGCACAAACATAGCATGAATTCCCGTGCTTTGACATTTAGGTTACAGTTGAAGACATTATCAAGTATCAATTTTTGTAGACAGATTCCTCAAGGAAGCAAGATTGCTAAGTTACCTGATGATCTTATAATATAGTCAATGCTGATATTTTTATTGTTGCGTTCTTCATATAATCTGATAGAAGGATTAGGAAAGCAGAGACTAAAAATAGTTTGTTTATTAGGCATTTTGAAATCTATAATCAAATGTGACAATTGCAATATACTCAGTATTTTGCCAAGCTATTGTAAACTAATGGACAATCACAATGCTTCTCCTAATGGCAAAATCCTAGTTCTAGTTAATGTAGATAAGATTGGAAATCTTAAGTCCCTAGTTACAGATCAAATAGTTCACCTTGACTATTTACAAGGAGCTGAACCTCACTGTGAGCATATCTATTATTTATGCACTCAACTAATCATTCCAAAGAACCAGGCCGCTTGTAGATTAGATCATATGAAAAGAGCAACTTACAAAGAAAGGGAGGCCCCTGGTATCACCATCCTGAACTGTCACTGATATTTACTGGATGATCTGTGCCAATAGATAAAAGAAACAAGGCATCAAATGTACTACCAGGTATTATATATGCTCAGATACTTGGAACAAGTCCCAAGAAATGATAATAAAAAAAAAAGGGATAACCATATAGCAAATACTATAACATTATACAGTCACAACCAAGAAGATATATCTGGTCATGCCCACAAACCTGGGAAATAATAAATCCCAGAAACTGAAACATTGATGCATTGTATTTGGGGACAAGAATAGTATAACTTATATGTTGGGCTTCCCCATCGAGCATATGTTGGGCTTCCCCATCGAGCCAGACAAATGTCAATCGCCCCACTGACCAAAGATCCCAACTTTATGCTGTTATTTCACGTTACAAGCAACGGGGTAAGTAAACTCACTCTCTGTTCGCTATAACACCACCTATAAATGTTGACCCATTGTTGCTTCCCGACCCACGACATAGCCCTATTAGGACTGCATAAATTTATAAATTTGGGATTAACCCAGATAGAATAATTACGAAAAATTAATGGGTTATATGAGAATTTAGTGACAGACCCTAATTTAGGGACATAGGTATCAATTCTCATGAGCAACCTCGATGGTCTCGTAGTTGTACACATATTGAATCTCGCCCTCTGAGTACTTCACATTAGGAGAACATTTTTCTGTAATAAGATTCAGAGATTGCTGAACTAAAGCAAAGAGAAGAGAGCAGAGAAGAATGAAGCTTCGATTACCCCATTAATAGCATATTAGTAACCATTCGAAGTATAAACCCTTAACCGAAAGCTTCGCTGACTGTCCTCTTGATATGTCGTCATCTGAGCTTTCTGTTTGGTTCCTTGCGTCATCCGAGCGTTCTTGCTCTATTCTCATTATGTTGTCGTTTTGCACACTTTTGATGTAGGAGAGTAAGCTCACTCCATACAAACTTACTGTCCACTATTATTTAATACAATTAATTTTTAATTTTTTTTAAAAAAAGGATAGGTAAATATTTTTATATGTGTATATATTATAGTATTTTTGTGTATTTTGGAGGAATTGTACATGTGCTTTAATTTTAATAAATAAAAATTGGTTGGTATTTTAATTTTCTTAGACGTATTTAATACTGATTAATAAATAGAGAAATTTTATATTTTAAATATACATTAGTATGTAACTATATAAACAAATATATAATATTAGTAAATTCCCTGTAGTAATAGATGACTGCAACTATAACAACAATTCTAAGTGTTACATATATAAGATTTTGTTGTAACATTTTTAAAATTTTGTTATATTTTATTATATGTAACAACAAATTAATATTTTCGTTGTCTTTTAATATTATTAAAGACAACACTTTAAAAATTGTTGACCTATATTAATTTTTAGTAAAACATTTTTAAATTGTTGCAAAAATGTCATTGCCTAAAACACTTTTTGTCGTAGTGACATGAATCAAGAAAGCATGTTTACGTTATAACTCTTAGGCTCGTGAAATATTTCAACTATAAATCTTAATAAAATTGCATCATGAGTTTTCAACCTATATGCCAACCACTTGATTTATAAAATAGATTCAATAAGAGATCAAAGATAAACAAAGATTGATCATAGTTTAGGTTTCAAGTATGTTAGTTGAGACACAAGCCTTTCTCCTCTGTGTGGGCATTAATTCTTAAGACATGCCTTTAAAAAATCTAAACTAACTAATATTTCCCCGTTTAACTTAAATCTCAAACAAGATCTATAGTTTAAGACCTTTTGATATACAAGATCCTTATAAAGAGGCAACTGTAGAGTGTGCTTGTCTTTTTGCTTAACTGCGGCTATATTATTCAATAATCAAGCTTTCAAGAGTGAGAAGACTTGGAAAGAAGCCATAAAATACAAAATACATAATATTTCATTGATTTTCTGCTTGGTTACAACAAGAAAGAAGCCTTGCTTTTATAGACTAAGCAAGCTTTTATAGACTAAGCAAGGAAGATGAAGACAAACAACTTTAGGGAGCAGATTCCCATAGTATAATAATGCACGCTATAATACAAAAACTAATAATAAAAGCAAGAATTATTAGGAAACACTGGATCTCGATAATATTCCTAAAAGATAAGGATATGCTAAGAAGATAAGAAGGAATCTTTTTAGCAAGAAGGTACAAAGAGAAAGCATGTTCCACCACTATCATCATCTAAATCTAACACGTCTTTATCCATTTTGTCCACTGCTTGGATAAAATGGGCTAAATTCTTAGATTATTATAAAAAAAAATTTTATCCGTGAAAGGGGAAAGAAAACATGAAGAATGCTAGATATGGGTCACCCTGTCATTGGGAATGGCGGGGTTGAGCCACCCCGCCATTCCCAATGGCGGGATGGGAGTGGCGGGGCCACCCCGCCATTCCCAAT
>JAOSBN010151264.1:0-23834 GCA_027563595.1 Erythroxylum suave | reverse complement strand
GTTTTAAGGTTTTAAGTTCTATGGATTTGGTAATGTTTTACGGTTTAGCAGTGAATAAATGCATGAATTGTGTAAGGTGTAATTCGGTGATAGTGATGAGTTAGGTTGTGAATCTAGAAAAATTGCTTTGTGTATGTTTCAGTGTCTTGGTCATAAATTTTTATATAGTTATGCTATTGAGATGATGTTTGGCTTGAATTAAACTTAAGGAGTTTGGCTAGAATTCGTATGAAGGAAGTGCTGTCCAATTTTAACTTGATGGGTTCTGAATTTTGCTTTGAAAGTGGCAATATGTACAGGATTGGATAGTGTCATATAGATCCTAACATTGAAAATTTGCGACCTGAAACTTTGGGAAAGTTTCTAGGCTAAATGAGATAGATTTTGCGAAATTGGTCTGCATGAAAGTTGAAGATTTTCTTGTTAGCTTTCCATCTCCACTAAGTATGATACTTTTCGATTTTGAGGTTGAAAGTTATGACTTGTTAAATTTCAGATGGTATTTCAAAGTATAAATGTGCTTTGTCTGTGAAATGTCTCTAAGTATGAGTATTGTGGTTACTGTACTTTGAAGCCAATTGTGGATTTTCATGGTTTAAATTAACTTAAGTGGTCTTATGGAAAGTTTTAGAGTAATGTCTTAGCTTTGTAATGATGTTTAATATGCTATTTTTGGATGTAAGAATTGTAAGTTATGGATTTGTAATGTATCGATATGGTTTAGGTGAAATCTGTATTTAACAATCTTTAACATGGCAGCCACAATCATGTGAGAAATTGACCTAGTTAGAGGTGGAATTTGCTTCTAGGTCCTTCATGAGACTTGTAGCATGTTTTCTGATCTCTTCATTAATATTAAGCATGGAATTTTTGGACAATGGGATAAGAAGTTATGAATTTGAGAAGATTGTGGTACTGTTATGATGACATGTGCAGGGCAAAAATTTTGATTGAGATTTCATTTAGAGGATCAAATTTTTTTCAAGTTGTACATGAAAGTTGTATAATATGTTCTGATCTTTCTTTTGATATAAAACTTGGAATTTTTGGAAAAGGGAATGAGAAGATATGATTTTTGGAAGAAAGTAGTACTGTTTTGGAAAATTGTGATTAGGCAGAAACTTTGATTGAATTTTTGGGATGAAATTGGTTTGTGAGTCTTTGAAGGAACTTATAGGGTTTTCTGTGATCTTTCTAATGATACCAAATTTGTCACATTTGGACACTTGTGTGAAAAGTTAGGGTTTGTAAAAGAAGAAGTGCACCATCGTGCATGTGCACGACGGTGACTTTTGTTTGAAATTCACAGGCAAAATACACCATCATGCATAAGCACGAGGGTGACCTTGAGGTCTTTGCACCATCGTGCTTATGCACGATGGTGACTTTGGTGAAGGAGAAGGTCGCTATCGTGCAAATGCACGATGGCAACTTTGAATGTTTTTCAAAGGGGTTAGAAAACTGGGAAGTCACGATCGTGCTAGAGCGCGATCACAACAGCATTGAATGTTTTTCAAAGGGGTTAGAAAACTGGAAGTCACGATCGTGCCAGAGCACGATCGTGACAATACAGATTCTGACTTTCGTGAATGTTATCAGTCGCGATCGTGATAGGGCAAGAGAATCGCGATCATGACAGAGCGTGACCGCGACGACTCAAATCTGTGAAGTCGCGATCGCGAGCCCCTTTGTTCTTTGTTTATGTTGAATTGAATTGATGAGCAATTATTTTCTAATCCGTGTTTTAGCAACAATTAGACCTTTAGGGATCCGAATTGAGTGATTTGGAAGTCTTTGGATTCCTAAAATTTGGAGGAAATTTATGTGATGAATATTTATGGAATAATGTCGGGAATGCACGAACATGCATTGTACACATTTTACTTTCTGCATGTGCATTGTTATATTTATGATTGTACACTTGGTAATATTGGTGTATTTTAATTGTTATAGAGGCGCGTTTGGAATGTCAACCCGCAGACGTTGCCGAGACTTCCAGGCATTAGCTTCGGAAGCTATTTGTGAGTGACCTAGACGGTTCTCTCAATTATTATTTGCTTATAAATTTGCGGTGAAAAATGGTGGATTGTGATTTGTGTTTGATTGTAGATTCCGGACAGAAGATCCGATGACTGAGTACTGGGGAGCTATGACATATAAGTGCTACTTGTATGTGAATTTGGGACCTACGTGTTTTAATTTGATTAATTGTGAATGTGTTTTAAATGTGATTGATTGTGAGATATGCGTATGTGCATAATTGCCACATATGCATTCCATTCATGAATGCATGATCAGATAATGACAGTTGTGACCGGAGCAGCCACCTAGAGCTAAAAGCTCAACGATTGTATTCGGGCCTCGAGCCCCACAGTGATTCAGAGCCTGAGGCTCAACGATTAATGTGCCCACATTGGGACAGTTCAGGTGCTCGGTCACAACACCGTAATAAATTAGAAAAGTTTCACATGCGCATTTCATATGCATTTGGTTTAATCTCTTTGTTTGAGTGAAAGGCAAAATGCGTTATACTTATGTGAAAATAAAAGTGTTAATTGTGGGACCATGTGATACTTCTAATTTGTGAAAAATTATAAAATACCTATGATATGCTTGATTTTTGCATGAATTGAGTGGACCATCGATGATGGTTACCTCATTGAGTTCGCAAACTCACCCAAAATTGCAACATATTTTTTAGGACCGAGAGTAGACTCCTAGCTTCAGAGGGACTTTTCTAGCCGAGTAGGTCGTGTTGGCGAGAGAAGTCATGGCTCACAGGTCGGTCAGCTGGGACTTTTGGGATGGCCTAGATAGATTGATGTATTTTTCCTCTTTCATATAGCATGTTTTAGGATTAGTGTACAGACAGTAAAAGATGACAGACGTGTAAACTTCTGGTTTTGGTGAAATGAAATGAGGAAAATTTTGGTTTCAAAAACATTATAATTTTTGTACTGATGTTTTAGTATGATGCCATGTGAGGTGTTTCTAGTGATTGATCGTAGCTCACCCTTATCGTAGGATATGTACCGGAATGACCTACGGACATCCCGTTGTGTACCCTACAGTAAGGGGGCGCTACATTTAGGTGTTATTAGAGCATGGTTTGGCATCTGTTGGGACTAGTAGACTGTTTAGGCATGAATTATTCTGAGAAATTAGGAAATTGATCAAAATTATTGTTTGGTATAGGTCATCCGTTTTAGGTGGTGAAGTTGATCAACCAGCTGACCAAGGATCAGTCGGAGCTATTAGGGAGTCCTCGGTGCCTTAGTTTGAGGAGTTGCCTCCTAGAGTTCCCGCGAGACAGGAGAGAAGGTATGATAAGCTGCGCAAGCAGGGAGCTGTGGATTTTTATGGCAGTACAGACCCTGCTGAGGCTGAGAGATGGCTTGAGAGAACTGAGAGAGTCTTCGATTAGATGGATTACGAACCTAATGAGAGGTTCTACTATGCATCTTTGATATTTGAATTGCAGCATCTTTGGGAATGTGGTGTTGAAACATATGATGTGTCTCTGAAACAAAATTTTATGTTGAGAGCAGCTTTGATGTGGACAATTAGTCATTGTCTGACATATTCCATGTTATATGGATAGAGCACAGCAAGAAAAATGGCTTATGCTTACTGTGGAAATGATTCTGATGCATTTTGTCTTCCAAATGGGGGCAAAATTTCTTGGTTTGATATCCACATAAAACTTCTTACTCCAGATCATCCATTTAGGTGCAATAAACAAAAGTTTATTAAGAATAGGATGGTAAAAGCACCTCCTCCATTTGACAAATTTGGTGAAAAGATGTTGCAGGAGATTAAGGAATTAGGCTTGCTGAAAGTTATAGAATTTGAAGCTGATGAAATTAATACAAGCATTGGTAGAATCTATGACTAGAGAAAAAGAAGCATATTTTGGGATTTGTGATATTAGAAAACAAATTTGATACATCATAATCTAGATTTGATGCATATTGATTTTTTTTTACAATTTGTTCAATACCATAATAAACATTGAAGGGAAGACAAAAGAAAATGCAATAAAGCTTTTTTGTAGAAGGAATGAGTTACATAAAGATATTCGAACTGGTAAATATCTGAAAGCATGTTATAGTTTGGACAAAAAGTAGAAAGAAATATTTTGTGAATGGTTGAGAAGTCTAAAGTTTCCCAATAGTTATGTTTCAAACTTGGCAATGTGTGTGGACATGTGGAAGTACAAATTATTTGGGATGGAAAGTTATAATTGTCATGTGTTTGTGCAAAGGCTAATTCCAATTACATTTTGGGAGTTGTTACCAAATAAGATTTGCGAAGCAATAACAAAATTAAGTTTGTTTTTCAAAACTTAACATCATATGAAATTAAGTTGGATGAAATGGAAAATTTGGAAAGCAAAATTCTAGTAATTTTGTGCAAGTTAGAAGGGATATTTCCTCTATGCTTCTTTAACTGTATGGAGCATCTACATGTCCATTTAACACAGAAGGTTAAACTAGCCGGTCCAGTGCAATATTGTTGGATGTATCCATTTGAGAGGTACATAATTCGACAAAAATGATTGTAATTGAAGTCATATTATCATGTTTTCGTAACTAAATTCGTATAGCCCTATTCACTCATATAGGTATTTGTATCACTTGAAGAAAAATGTGAAGAACAAGGCTAGAGTTGAAGGTTTTTTATGTAATGCTTATTTAATGGAGGAAGCTAGTACATTTTGTTCACATTATTTTGAGTCTCATGTTCACACATGAGAAAGAAAAGTTCCTCATAATGACGATAGGGGAGGAACTAGTGATGTTAATGCTAACTTATCCATTTTCACATATCTGGGATGGTTATATGGACGTTCAACAAGAAGAATGTTAATAGAGGAAGAAATTGAGGTTGCCTGTGGTTACATTTTATTAAACTATGAAGAGGTTCAAACTTTCATGCAATAAGTATCAAGTGATTATTTTAGTTTTGAAATTTAGTACTGCTATTCATAACTGGAATATGTAATAATGTTTTTAGATTATACGAGGAATTGTTACACAAGCTCATGCTAGAAAAATCATATGAATCACATGGAAAAGGAGAATAGATAATTAAATCACGTGGAAAAGGAGAGCAGAGAATTGAAAGTGAAGCATTTCAGGAAGAGACTTATGAAATGCATCTATCGTATATAAGGATAATGAACCTTTGAATGATCCATGTAATGAATATGTTGAAATTTTATCTAGAGAGGATGAGGAGGGCTAGAGATCTGAAGAAGAGCCTGAGTTTGGTTCAAATTCTTTAGAACAAGAAGATGATTTTGATTTACAATTAAGTGATGGTAGCAATTAATTTGTGTTTTTAATTGAATGTTATATGAACAAATCAATTATTTTATTTTCAATATATTGTATAAATTATTGAAATGAAATTGCCATATTTCTACAAACTTGAATCAAATATTAATTTCAGGTTGAAATATGGCACTAAAGAGAGGACAACATATTCCGAGACCAAGATTCATACCACAATTTGGAGGTACTTATTATACAGGTGAAGCATCTTGTGGTGTAGCAACTAGAGATGAAACACCTCCTCCCTTTCTACCTACTACACTAGCAGATGAGGCTACACCATCTACCACTTCTACATCATCCACTACCCCTATACTGACGGAGATATCAGGGGTAAACAATGCGAATGAAGGAGATGGTCGCCAACCTGGAGCTGAAAGACCCCATGGACGAAAATACATCACAATTGTGAATAATAAGTAAGTGAAAATACACGAACCATTATATGTTTATAATTAAGTTATAGGCTTAAATTTTACAAATGGTATAAATTTATTTGTTTTTATATTAGGTTATTTCCATCTGAACCCTATTTAAAAAACCTGACATCGAAATTTAAGGAGAAAATTGATCCTGAGGGTTACGTATGGAAGAATATCTGTCAAGAGATAAAGGAATTTTACTATCACAAGTTTGAGGTATGAAAGAAATTACTATTTCCTTAATTAACCTTTTTATACACTAATTTGATACATATTATTACATTAAAAGTATTTATCGAATATTTTTCCTTTTGCTATAAAAAGAATTTCTTTAGGATTCTCAATTTAACGGGATCATCTATAGGGTATGGGAGTTGTGGGTGCGTACACATTATCACGACTTTGTTGGTGCGATACACAGGGTTGGTGTACAACTGCCTTACATTTCTTAAGAAATACGGAGTCGTTGGATGCAGTACTGGACATCTTCCGAGGCCATGTCCATTTCACAGCGTAATTCAGCCAATAAACTTAGAGGACCCGAGGGAAAGAGTCTTCCTGTATATATGGAGGATCTATTACCCGCTAAGAGCATGCAAAGAGACTTGTAAGTATCTACAATTTATAGTTATATTCTCTTTTTTCTTTTTATGTTTTAATTGAATTTGGTGTGTTAAAATTTGGAATGAAAATATGCGTTTCTTGTTGAGAATGATAATGATATAAATGTCTAGTGCCATATAAGGCTGTGATTTATAGTTTTATTCTTTGTTCAACAGGGGGTAGATTTCATAAAAATAGAGGAAACTCTGCTACAATTTATATAAATTCTAATTCAATTGTATTTCTATTGAATTTTATGTGTTAATATGTGTTTCTTATTGAGAATGATAATCTTATAAATGTCTGGTGCTATATACAGTTGTGTTTTTTAGTTTTTTTCATTGTTTAACAGAGGGGTAGATATCATAAAAATAGACGAAACTCTGCTGAAATTTTTGTAAAATCTAATTCACTTATAATAAACATTTTATTCTTATGCAATAAAAGTTTATGGGCATAAGGCCTACACCCCATCAGCTATTTATGCACACTCACACTAAGAAGCATGACGGTGTAACATTCGTCAACAATCGTTGTAGAGAACACAATGTATGTGAAATTTATGATTTAATATTAATTTATATAAATTCTAATTCAATTGTATTTCTATTGAATTTAATGTGTTAATATGTGTTTCTTATTGAGAATGATAATCTTATAAATGTCTGGTGCTATATACAGTTGTGTTTTTTTAGTTTTTTTCATTGTTTAACAGAGGGGTAGATATCATAAAAATAGACGAAACTCTGCTGAAATTTTTGTAAAATCTAATTCACTTATAATAAACATTTTATTCTTATGCAATAAAAGTTTATGGGCATAAGGCCTACACCCCATCAGCTATTTATGCACACTCACACTAAGAAGCATGACGGTGTAACATTCGTCAACAATCGTTGTAGAGAACACAATGTATGTGAAATTTATGATTTAATATTAATAATGCTTAATAATTATCACTTTATAAACATTGCTTTATGACATGACCAAATACAAGAAAGCATTGAACGACGGTCTCAGCAATCTGAAAATATTGATGAGACTGAAACTTATCTTCATGCGCTGGGTGGTAAGGATCGTCATGGTAGGATATTTGGCTTAGGTTCATTTGTGAACACATATTATTTGCAATCCTCCATGTCCAGTACAGCAGCATCTGGTAGGTGGTCCACCACCAATGAAGTGCAAGAGCTTCGGAACACGGTGCAGACATTGGCGACTTAGCTGCTACAATCGATGGAACGGCATTAACAAACGATGTAGTAAATCGCTCAACTCGTCAGGAGATGAATGAGTTAAAGGGTAGGGGTAGCACGTTATCACACCAACAAGAGCATTCGCTGTCTCCAGATCAATAATGTACTTTTGGTCATTTAGTTTGTATTACAAATACTTATTACTTACAATGTAAGGTTTTTATTATCAATTAAGATTTTTTAACTTTTAATCATCAACCAAAATTTCTATTTAAGCAAATTAAATATATACTGTAAATTTATAACTGTTAAAATTATGCATTAAACATAATTTGAATATAATGATGGTATATATTATATATCTTTTAAAAATTTGTTATTCATTTACCCACTAAAACAAATATCCGTCAGTAACGTCCTCCTCAGTTTACTGACGGTCTACTCACTCATCCATCGGTAATCACAAAAGGAATAAGCAATTCCCTCTCAGTTTTTACTGACAGAACGACCTATCTGTTGCTAAACTTTTAACAAATTTATTGACGGTAAATTTCTTACCCTCGATAAATATGCCAATGGAACATAATCGTGTCTCTAAATGTTACCGACAGTCAGACGAAGAGTAAATCGTCGGTATATTTACCGACAATAAGAAATGTACCGTTGGTAAACTCACCGACAGTAACTCTTTTGTCCGTCGGTAATTATTAGCTATGGTCGATTCTACGACGCCTTTGTCTATCAATAAATTACACCAGTAATATATCTTACCAACGGAATATTTGTGTTTTCGGTCAGTAATTTCTGTCACAAAATGACATTTTTCTTATAATGATATATTTATTTAGTGCGTAATAAATTGGGAACAAGAGAATAAGCCCAAATCATATCACTCTTTGTGTGCGACCCTATAGGCTCATTTGATGTTAGCAATGGGCTTGATCACACTTTAAGGCTCATAAGTCATAAGTGGGCTCTAGCAAGACATTATGACTACCCAAAAAAAATGAGGATTGGTAATTCCATTTAACCTATAACCATGGTTACGAATTCAGTCCCTTTGTAAGACTATATCAAGATTAATCATAAGGCATGGTACATGTTAACCTTTGATTAATCATAGTTTTTGACTATAAGAAATGACATTAATGACTCCTCATCAATTCATTTGGGCACGACCATGCATTTCTTTGGTCAAACTTGTCAAGAAGCCCAAATTATATCTCTCTCATTTAAGAGAGGTACAAATCCTATCAGATCCCTCCGTATGATTCATTTAATAGATTACTTGTTATCTGGTTAAAGATAACTTAGTTTAATGTCAAAACATTGAATTCCTCATGTAGGGAACCATGATGACTTTAGGTAAAATGACTAAATTCAAAGCATAATGAGAATCACTAATGACATGAAACCTTGCAGTGTTCTCTCTGTGGGTCGGTCCAATATATGTTCTCAGCATATATCTATGTATCTTCTTTGATAACTTATATCCATGATCAGTAAAATGTGATCACCAATCAGAACACATACTAGCTTTAATTCATTATTGTTCCACCACTAAGGATCAGCCAGGGACTATTTAGAATAGTATTATAATGCTTATAGTTTTACTATCAAACCATATACTTGATGACATAAGCCTAATACTATTCATGGAATATGAATCACATTACATAAACAATATACATGCATATATAAAAGAATATCTCATAATATATAAATAATAAGTTAGAATGGCAGTATAAAAGCCACATATGACCATTGGCCTAGACCACACAACTAGCAATCTCCCACTTGGACTAGGCCCAATCGATCAAATATCTAATACCCATAGACCTCGTATGACTCTCTTGCTTGGGTTGTGGAAGAGGCTTAGTAAGAGGATCGACAATGTTGTCATTTACACCCACTTTGCATATCTTCACGTCTCCTCTCCCAATGATCTCCCTAATCAGATGGAAATGTCTGAGTATGTGTTTAGACCTATGATGTGAGCTTGGTTCCTTAGCCTGTGCTATAGCCGCATTATTGTCACAATAAAGGTCTATAGAACTTGCAATACTAGGAGCAAATCCAAGCTCAGTGATGAACTTCTTGATCCATACAGCTTCCTTAGCTGAATCTGAGGCAGCAATGTACTCAGCTTCAGCTGTAGAATCAACAATAGTGTCTTACTTTTAACTTATCTAGTTCACTACACCTCCATTCAAACAGAATACAAGCCCTGATTGTGGTCTAAAATCCTCTATGTTAGACTGAAAACCAGCATCAGTGTAACAATTTATAACTAGCTCTCCTTAAAGTCCTCCATAGACTAGGAACATATCCTTAGTTCTTCTCAAGTACTTAAGGATATTCTTAACTGTTGATCAGTGATTCTCACCATAACTAGACTGGTATCTACTTGTTATGCTCAAAGCATATGAGACACCTGGTCGAGTACATAACATAGCATACATGATAGATCCAATTGTAGATGTATATGGAATCTTACTCATGCGCTCAAGCTCTTTGCCTAAAGTAAGACAGTACTTCTTAGAAAGCTTGATTCCATGTGACATAGGCAAGAGTCCTCTCTTGGAATCTTGCGTATTAAACCTCTTGAGTACCTTATTTATGTGTGTACTCTAACTTAGGCCTATAAGCTTTCTTGATCTATCTCTATAGATCTTAATGACTAAAATATAAGCAGCCTCACCTAAGCCTTTCATTGAGAAACATTTCCTTAACCAAATCTTGACACTTTGTAAGGTCGGAACAGTTTTTCCAATAAGCAATATGTCATCAACATATAAAGCTAAGAAGACAACAGCACTCCCACTAACCCTTTTGTAAGCACAAGGTTCACATCTTCATTCTTGATGAATCCAAACTCTTTGACAACTTCATCAAAAAGAAGATTCCAGCTTTTCGATGCTTGCTTCAATCAATAAATGGATCTTTGAAGCTTGCACACCATTTTAGAATTCTTAGGAAGCACAAAACCCTTAGATTGTATCATATATACATCCTTGAGTAAGTTTCCATTAAGGAAAGCTAGTTTGACATCCATTTTTCATATCTTATAATCATAGTATACAACTATGGCAATAATAATTCTAATGGATTTGATCATTACTACTGGAGAAAATGTTTCATCATAATTAATTCCATGTACTTGTCGATAACCTCTAGTAACAAGTCTTGCTTTATAAGTGTGCACATTTCCATCCATATTGAGTTTCTTCTTCAAAACACATTTGCATCCAATGGTCTTCAAGCCATTAGACGAATCAACCTGTCATATATCGATTGCATCTTTTCTTTCATGGCCTCTAACCATTTAACAGATTCTGGACATTCCATACCTTCTTGATATGTTATGGGCTTATTACGATTAATGAGCATCACATTATCATCAACAGTAACAACAAATTCATATCTCTCTGGCTCATGACAAATCCTACCAAATCTACGTGGGCCTTATGTTGTTGACGGCTGCTTATCAACAATTTGTGAGCTACTCCAATCTCCTTCTCAAGCTAAATGTCATTTTGTGGAGCTTGAATTTCTTCGAGATGTACATTACTCCTACTGTTTCTATTGGAAATAATTTTTTTCTAAGAAAAAACCATTTCGAGCAACAAACACTTTGTTCTCAGATGGGATGTAAAAGTAATATTCTTTAGTTTCTTTAGGATATCCCACAAATAAACATTTTTTAGATTTGGGTGCCAACTTGTTAGTAGTAGGACACTTCATGTAAGCCTCATAACCCCAAATCTTTATAAACGATAGACTATGATGTTTCCCAGTCCATAACTCATAAGGTGTCTTTTCTATAGCCTTTGAAGGAATACGGTTCTGTATGAATACTAGGGTTTCTAAAGCATAACCCCAAAAAGACTTTGGAAGATCAGTTTGACTCATCAATGATCGAAACATATCTAATAGAGTTCGATTTCTCCTTTCAGAAACACCATTCCATTGAGGAGTTCCTGGATGAACCAATTATGAAACGATTCCACAATCTTTAAGATGATCATCAAACTCTTGGATTAAGTATTCACCTCCTCGATTAGATAGAAGGATTTTAATTGTCCTGCCAAGTTAACTTTGTACTTCATTCTTATAATCTTTGAACTTCTCAGAAGTTTCAAATTTGTGCTTCATTATATAGACATAGCCATATCTACTGAAGTCATCTGAAAAAGTAATGAAATACAAATAACCTCCTCTAGCTGATATGCTAAAAGGACCACATACATCAGTATGTATGAGGCCTAATAGCTCAATGGCCCTTTCCCCTTTACTTGTAAAAGGGGCCTTTGACATCTTGCCTAGTAAACAAGAATCATGTCTTAAAAGATTCAAAAGAATCAATGAATCCATCTTGATGGAGTTTTGAGATGTTTTTCTCATTTACATAGCCTAAGTGACAATGCCAGAGATAGGTTGGGTTCAAATCATTAGATTTAAACTTCTTGGTATTTATATTATAGATGGACTCAATTGTAAGAAGCTCCGTGTCTAGATTGTAGATGCCATTTAATTGATGTGCAATGCCATATAAAATTTCTTTTTTATAAATGGAAATACATCTATTCTAAATAGAAAATCTAAATCCATCATTCTCTAAAAAAACAAAAGAAATAATATTCCTACTCATAGTAGGTACATAATAACAATTCCTAAACTCTAAAATGAGTCCAGTAAGTAAAATAAGATCATAGGTCCCCACGGATAAAACAACAACTCTTACTCCATTTCCCACACGCAGGTCGATCTCACCAGTAGTCAATCTTCTAGTCCTTCTTAGATTCTACACAATAGTACAAATGTGAGTTGTACCTCCAGTATCCAATACCCAAGATGCAGAAGGAGTAAAATTGACCTCTATAATAAACATACGTAAAGAAGTAGTCACACTATTCTTCTTCTTTTTCAGCTCTTCCAAGTAGAGTTTGCAGTTCCTTTTCCAATGACCAGGTTCATTGCAATGAAAGCAAACTCCCTCTTTATGTGCCTTAGTCTTAGCTTTGGGCTTGGGCTTGGGCTTAGGTACTTTACCTTTGCCCTTGTATGTGCCCTTCTTCTTGAAGCCCTTTTCCCTTTTGAACCATAAGAACTTCATGGTTAGTCTTAACCTTTCCCTTGAAGTTCTCTTCAGCAGTTTTGAGCATCCCATGCAATTCATCAATGGACTTCTTCATGTTATGCATATAGTAGTTAAGAATGAACTGATCATATTCATCAATCAAAGATGCTAGAATAAGATCAGTTGCAAATTCTTGACTAACAGGTGCACCTAATTTCTCAAGATGTGAATATAACTCTTCATCTTGAGAACATAAGCACTCACAGATGTGTCAAGAGTCATCTTATATGAATTCAATGCCTTAATGGTTCTAAATCTCTCTTGGCGTGCTTGCTCTTGAAACATACATTTTAGTTGAGCAAGCATTTCATAGGCTTCCATTTCCTCTAAATACTTCTAAAGGTCAGAGATCAGGGCACCTAAAATAAGGCATGAGACATCTGTAGAGTCATTGATATACTTCATGTAAGCATCCTTTTGAGCTCTAGGTTTATTTGCTGGTGGTTCCTCAGGGATGGGTTCTTCTAAGACATAAAGCTTTCTTTCTTGCTTGAGAACAATTCTCAAGTTCCTATACCAATCTAGGAAGTTTGTTCCATTAAGCCTTTCTTTCTTTAGGATAGATCGTAAGTATAGGTTGTTGGATGGAGTGGATGCCATAATCTACAATATTATGCAAAGTGTGTTAACGTTCTTATTATTAAGAGGTATAAGCTCCCACTCAATTTAATAACCCTCTATTTAAAAGTGGGAAGAAAACAAGATCCATATTTCACTAAGTCCTAAGAAATATTTTGTTTAACACTCAAGACTTAGTTATTTAGGTAGAAAACTCTTTTCCATTACATCACATGTAACTCTTTATGGCTTACGTTTAGTTACTTCTTATGTACTGCATATATGTAAAACCTAATACCATTTTGATAGCTTAGTTAAGTCTAACCATACTTTACCTATGAATAGCACCATTATTCAAATGTCTTCCCTAGATGATTCTCATATGTTTTGCTTTGGCAAACCCACATAAGGATAATATAGAGATAAACATTGGTAATTTTATGGAAGGCATATAAACTTAAAATTGTCATGAGGGTCGTTCCTAGTACATTATGAAAGATTCTAATCCTATTAGTAAGGGTGTTTGTTCTATGCTAGTTCGAATCCTATATTACAACATACTTGAGTATATAAATTAGAAGTATAGAATAGTAATTTACACTTACATATAATGTTAGTTCAGAAAATAAAACATGCATCGATTTGGAAGAAACGATAGATTCAAAACTTTTTAGAAATCAAAATCTCAGTGGAAGCAATATATCCAAATCAATATGCATAGCCACACATAATACAGTATAGGGAAAAACATTTGCGTAATCACAAGATGGAAATATCACCGACTCCTTCGCTATAGCTTTAACTCCTCACTATGCTATCCTATGCTCGGCAGTGTATCCTCTCTTAGGTGATGTATCCTCTTCACCTTGTTCTATCCACTTCTTGATATTGTATCCCTAACCAATCCAATCTACCAGTTGTTCTTCTTAGACAACTTGGTTAACAAGATCCTTTGGTGAGAAAGCAGAAGAAAACTTTGGAGGAGACTTTTCTTAGAAGAAAGTAGCCAAAAATGAGACACTCTCATGCAATTTTTTGCTCACCATGTAAGATATGAGAGAGAGAGAGTCAAAACAATGCAAGAAACCTTTCTTAGCACTCTCAATTTCGGTTAACCTCAAAGGAAAGAAGAGATTTACATCAAATACATCACTTCCTTTTTAATCAATCATAAAGAAGTCAATAAATGATACTCTTCTCATTTGTCTTTAAGATGGCTATATCGAAAGACTATTAACCTAAATGTGACATAAAAATTTCTATTTTTGATGATGAAGGAAGGAAGATTGTCCATCAAATGCACCTCTTTCTTCTTTAATCTAATTAATGCTAATAGGTTACATGTTTTCATTAAAAGACCACTATTAAACCATTTAATGATAAGGTTATTACTCTATTTAATGATGATAAAGCATGTTTAAAAAAATCTTAAATGTAGAAAACGAATGTTAAATGTGCAACTGAACATTTACCCATTAAAACCGAAATTCCATCCCCATCTATCTTTAATAACTTTGTTTTAATTTAATTAATCAAATTAATCAAATTAAACCAAAGCCTAGCCAATTTCTAAATGTTCATTTAGGATTCTAATTAACCATTAATTAGTAGAAGCCCAACATTCAATCATGGGCTTTAAAACCTCCATTTATATTTCTTACTTACTTTGATAACCTTCCACGAAACCAAATGGGGAATCTTATTGGACTTAGATAATTTAAGCTCCAATAAGCCCAAAATTAATTTAATCTCATTAGAATTAATTATAGCTTATTAACTAAATGTCATCCCATTAAAGAAAATTAGTTGAACTCTTGAATTACTAAATATTGTGAGAACACATGTTTCAATATGTCCAATTGAAAACTCTAATATGAACCATATTATAGCGATCCGCATAATAAAGGGTAAAATTACCATTTTTCCATTATGTTGGTTTTTTCTTCTAGATCTCCCGTTTTACTCTATATGGTGATTAACATACAAGATCTCATCTTGGTGTCAAGACTTGATAGGTAGCTAGTTCATTAAACTAATGGTGCCAGTTTAATCACCAATCTCCATAAAACATCTAGAAGTGATGGTATCACTATAAACTCTTTATTTGGGTGAATGTTCCCTGCTACATGTTTCAATTAATAATTCCATCATGTCGATGCTAGATTAATACTTTGTAATAATCCATTCCAATCATATCAAGAATTATAATGAAACATATAAGAGTTCACCACTCATCAAGATTGTGGTCCATAATAAACATATACTTCAGTTGTATGTTTTAAGTTTAAAGTCACTATCCAATTTGTTCTTTATAAACATACTTGATTCTAGATTCATTTAATAGTGCCATTGTCAATAGTCAACTACTATCATGATATGAAACTCATAATTCCCTTTAAGTAAACTCTTTTACTTACCCAGAGATAAATCGCAACACTACATTCTAAACCATAATCAAACTACCAACTTGATTTTTAAACTATGAATCCATTATTTTAGATTCTTATAATATACATGTTTCCCATACATCTCTATATATATGTATATTACTTATAAAAGAATCTCAGTACCTTATGACTAGATATATAATGCTCATAAAAACCAAACTCTTTTGTTTTATTAATAATAAATATTTTCAATACAAAAGTAACTAGAATAAAATTAAGATATAAGTAAGTACACTTGCTTTCTAGGGAACTATATTTACATAACTCCAATAATCTCCTACTTACAATAAAGCAAGTTTGACATATCCCTCATTCCCATCCCTGCTAGGTGACCCTAAAAACTCTTTTGAGACAGCGTCTTTATAAACGGATCAGCAAGGTTTTGCTCCATCGGAATCTTTACCACATTCACTTCTCCACGCTGTATTATCTCCCTTATGAGATCATACTTTCTCTCAATGTGTTTAGCAACTTTATGGTTCTGAGGTTCTTTAGAATTAGCCACTGCCACACTATTATCACAATAAAGTGTAATTGCCTTTTCTACCTCAGAAACCACTTCCAAATCATTTAGGAACTTACGAAGCTAGACTGCTTCTTTTATTACTTCACAAGTAGCAACAAACTCAGCCTCTATAGTCGAATCAGCAACACAAGATTGCTTGATACTCCTCCAGACTATGACTCCACCTTCTAAAACAAATATAGAACCAGAAGTTGATTTCCTTGAATCAACATCTGATGGGAAATCATAATTTGTATATCCTATTAGAATAAGATTACTTCCAAAGTGAACAAGCATTAAGTTCTTCATCCTAGGAAGATACTTCAGTATACACTTAACAGCAATCCAATGCTCCATTCCTGGATTGGACTAGAATCTACTTATAATTCCCACTACATAACAGATATCCGGTCTAGTGGAAAACATAGCATATATTAAACATCCAACTGTCAAAGCATATGGAATGTTATGCATGCATTTGACCTCCTCTTGGGTCTTAGGTGCTTGCTCCTTTAAAAGTTTGATTCCATGTCTAGTAGGTGTGAAACCCCTCTTGGAATCTTGCATGGAAAACTTATTGAGCATGTTCTCAATGTCATTTAGTTGAGACAAGGCTATCAGTTTGTTCTTACAATCCCTTATAAGTTTGATCCATGGAACATAGGTAGCCTCTCCTAAATCCTTCATTGAAAATTTTTTGTTAAGCCATCCCTTAATCGTAGATAACATTCCTACATCATTCCCAACGAGAAAAATGTCATCAACATACAAAATTAGAAAAATAACCTTTCCTTCTTGTATCCTTTTATAAACACAAGGCTCATCTAGGTTTTGTATGAGCCAATAGTTTTCAATACACTTATTAAACCTAATGTTTCAAGACCTAGATGTTTGCTTAAGTCCATAAATGGACCTTTGCAATTTGCATACCTTATGCTTATTACCTGTTCTCCTTAAGATCCACAATAAGAAATGTAGTTTTGACATCTATTTGCCATATTTCATAATCGAAATAGGCTACTATGGCCAAAAGAATTATGATAGACTTAAACATGGCAACTAGATAAAAAGTCTCCTCATAGTCTATACCCTCTTTTTGAGTATAGCCTTTAGTTACCAATCTAACTTTAAAGGTCTGTACCTTTCCATCTGATCCTCTTTTCCTTTGTAGATCCTTTTACACCTTATGGCTTTTATCCCTAGTGGTAGATTTATAAGGATCTAGAGTTCGTTAGCGTATATGGAATACATTTTTTATTCCATCGCCTTAAGCCATTTTTCTGCATCAACATCATTAATAGCTTGTGTATAAGTAATGGGATCCATTTCTTCTTGCTCTGAGATGGTTATAATGCCTTCTCCTTGACCTAGATGCCTATTTGGTTGCCTCACAACCCTCCCACTATGTCTAGGCACAAGTTGATGTTCAGGTTGCTCTTTCGATTCAACTCTTGATTCCATTTCGACATCTTGTTCTGCTATATCCAAATCAACTCTTGGTTCGGATGAAATAGCTAACTCTTTGAGTACTACTTCACTTTTTCCTTTGTGATTTCTCATAAAATCATCCTCAAGGAAGGTTACATTTGTTCACACAAATACCTTCCTATCCTGAGGGCTGTAAAAAAGAGTACCCTTAACTTCCTATAGGATATCCTACAAATAAACATACTTCTGACCTTGGTTCCTCTTTATGGATTCGGGCCTTAAAACATGGGTTGAACAACCCCAAGTCCTTAAGTGACACATTGAAGGCACTCATCCAATCGACAACTTCCTCCATGTTTTAAGCACCTATTTGGATGGAGCAAAGTTAAGAAGATATGTTACCGTTTGTATGACATATCCGCAGAACAATTATGGAAGGCTAGTGTAGGACATCATTGATTGTACCATTTCCAATAGACTCAACTACACCATTTTGTTGAGGTGTTTGAGGAGATGACAAATTGGAAACAATTCCATTGTCAATCAAATGTTGCTGGAACTCTCCAAATAAGTACTTACCACCTCGATCTGATTGAAGTTGTTTTAATGGCTTACCTAGCTGCTTCTCAACTTTGGTTTTGAATTCTTTGAACTTTTCAAAGGATTCACTCTTTTTGTGCGTCAAATATAAATAACCATGTCTTGAGTAATCATCTATAAAGTTTATGAAGTATTCATAACCTCCTCTAGCTTGTATGTTCAAAGGCACACACACATCAGTATGTACTAGGTCCAACGTGGATTTAGATCTGTTTCCTTTATAAGGAAATGAGGCCTTAGTCATTTTTCCTTTAATACAAGATTCATAGGTAGGTAATGGATCGTTATGTAAGCCTGTAAGGATCCCATCCTTTACTAACTTTTCAAGTCTTTTCTGATTGATATGACCCATTCTTATGTACCACAGATATTTTGAATTAATGCTACACACATTGGATTATCTTAGTTTTATCAACTTTATAGTGTTTAGTGAGCCTATCACAATAATGTTTAGTGAGTTTATCACAACTTCTATAAAGAACAATCCCTATTTAATTATTGCATTTCATGGGTTGGGCCTTGATCCTTGTTTGAGCCTTCTTTTTCATCGGACCCTTCCTCTTTTGCTTACCCTTACCTTTGGGCTTAGAAGAAGATGCTACACTAGCTTCCAGCCCATGAGCCTTGATATTAGATATCTCCTATGTAATCTGGAGGGTATTCATCAACTCACTAAAGGTTTAATCCTTGCTATTGATCTCATAATCCAACTTAAACTGTTGAAAAGAAGAGTTTAACCTATAGTTGATCATAATCATCTGCGTGTCCGCATCCATATCCACCCGAAGCATCTCAGCCTTAGTAACCACATATATTACCTAAAGCATGTAATCCTGTACCGGTTCACTCATGAAAAGTTTGGATAGGCTTCACTTTTGCAGACCTGGTCCTCATACCAAACATCTCATGTAGGTGATGAACAGTTGCACTAGTAGTTTTCATATAAGCAATTTGCTTTTGCAACATGCCACTGATAGAAGCTAGAATATAATACTTAGTAGTCTTATTGGCATTCTGCCAATGCTCATGTTGTAGGACTTACTCAGGAGTTGAATCTCCACCCAAAGGTGCAAGCTCATTTTCAGTTAATACCCATGAAATACATTTATATTAAAGAACAAAGTCAAGGTTACGTCTCCATTCGTTAAATTTCTCTCCATTTTTCAATTTGTTATTTGTCATGAGCAAAGTGGGTGGATTCATATTATGGTTGATTATGTCTAAAATTATAAATTACTAAAACATGAGCATACTAGTCATCATAATTGGAACTTTGTATAAAATCATGATGCATGTATGCATGATAATAGATTTGACAAAACTTAAAAAATTTAAAACTTTATACACTGTTATTTTTCTTATCTATAATAGACTAAATGACAGTGGGTCATCTTATCCATTAAAAGAAAAACTGGGACCCATACACTAAAAAAGCTACCAATCATGTTCATGCTTAACTTTTAAAGAAGTGTCATAATTTGGTCCATACTTTTACCAACAGAGCTACGATGGGCAGGTTATTCATAAAATATGTTGAGTGTGTAAGCATTTGATTCATCCACTAAAGGTACTTGCAAACCATGCCTCAGTGGGAGGTCGTATTTGCTACCAATAAATGAACTTATCCTTAAGGAAACCCAATCCATACAATATCTAGGATTTATGCCCTCTAGTGGGGAGAAACACTTTACCACATACAAATAGGCCGTCATTTGGAGACCTTGCACTCTCACATGAGCATCCTCTCCCACTCAATCTTTTGCTTTAAGTTTTAAATACCATTATGTCTACATGCATTTTATTATCCATCCTATATTGTTTCATTATATATCTCACACAAAATGAATGCATGCCAAGGCCTAGGGTTGGAAATTTTCTAAATGACATGCAATCACATAATAGCACATATTGTTTGCGTTCATTTATCCATTCATCACATTAACTAAAAAGCCACATTTGATTGTCCATCCTAAAAACATAAAAATAGTTACAAGCCTTTTAGGCAATCTTCTGCTTCGAACTTTTCACTCACATGACCTGGCCCATTTGGTAAAAAGTGTGTAATGGCTTTTCTTTTTCAACAAAGTTTTGATTTTCATAAAAATGAACTTGCCACTTTGAAAACAAAAATTCCAATACTAGTTTTTTATCAAAATCGAAACTTGTCAATGTGAAACAAAAAATCCAGAACTTATTTTTCATCAAAACCGAAACTTGTCCATATGAAACAAAAACACAACACTTATTTTTAAATCAAAATGGAAACTTGTTGTGAGCACAAAATTCCAGCACTTCGATATTCTAACAACTGAAACTTTACCAATAAATTTTAAACATAATTGATACCTTACCTCTTCATTTCTTTATTTATGGCTTCTTCATCTTCCTCATTATATGATTTTGTACATTACATAATTAAAGAAAACATAAAGATGAGACCAAGGAGGAAACATGACAACGATAGGCTGCCCTCCTTGTTACAAACCAAATGAACAAAACTTACAAGGTAACTATAAAATCTATGGACAACCAAAAGAGCAAAACATACACCATATGTATTTTTATCACATAAAAATATGCAGCATGCAAAATGATTGCCAACCCATGCATAAAATATAGGAATGAAAATCATGCATAATAAAAATGGCTCTGATACCAATTGTTGGATCGGAAAATAAAACATACATCGATTTGGAAGAAATGGTAGATTTCAAAAATTTTTAGAAATCAAAATTTCAATGGAAGCAATATATCTAAGTCAACATGCATAGCCACATATGATATGGTATAAGGAAAAACATTTGCATAATCACATGATGGAAAATATTACCGACTCCTTTGCTATAACTTTAACTCCTCATTGTGCTATCCTATCCTCGGCATCATATCCTCTCCTAGGTGTTGTATCCTCTTAACCTTATTGTATCCTCTTCTTGATATTGTATCCTCAACTAATCCGATCTACCACTTGCTCTTCCTGGACAACTTAGTTAATAAGATCCTTTGGCAGGAAAGGAGAAGAAAACTTTGGAGGAGATTTTTCTTAGAAGAAAGTAGCCAAAAGTGAGACAATGTCATGCAATTTTTGGCTCACCATGCAAGATAGGAGAGAGAGAGTCAAAACAATGCAAGAAACCTTTCTTACACACTCTCAATTTCGGTTGACCTCAAAGGAAAGAAGAGATTTGCATCAAATCTTTTTTAATCAATCACAAAGAAGCCAATAAATGACATTCTTCTCATTTGTCTTTAAGATGGCTATATGAAAAGACTATTAACCAAAATGTGACATACCAATTTTGGTTTTTGATGATGATAGAAAGAAGATGGTCCATCAAATATACCTCTTTCTTCCTTAATTCAATGAATGCTAATAGGTTACATGCCATCATTAAAAGACCACCACTAAACCATTTAATGATCTGGTTATTACTCCATTTAATGATGATAAAGTGCTAGTAGTGTGCCCTAGGTCAATGGTCATATGTAATATTTGTACTTACTTTTTGACTTATTATTTATAAACTATGAGGTATTCTTTTATATACGTATGTATATTGTTTATGTAATGTGAGTTACATTCCATGAATAGTATTAGGCTTACATCATCAAATATGTGACTTAATAGTAAAACCATAGGCATTATAATATTATATTAAGCCCTGGTCGATCATTATTAGTGGAACAATAATAAATTAAGGCTAGTATGTGCTTTGATTAATGATCATGTTTTACTAATCATGGATATAAGTTATCAAATCAGATACATAGATATATGTTAGAGAACATATATTCGACCGACCCACAAAGAGTGTACATGGTTTCATGTCATTAGTGATTCTTAATATGGTTTGACTTTAGTCCTTTGACTTGAAGTCATCATGGTTGTCTACATGAGGAATTCAGTGTTTTGACATTAGACTAAGTTATCTTTAACTAGATAAAATGTATTCTTATGTTGGACGTTAAATGAATCATGCAAAGGGATGTGAATGACATAGATAGGATTTTTACCTCTCTTAAATGAGAGAGATATCATTTGGGCCTCTTGACAAGTGTTACTGAAGAAATGCATAGCCATGCTCAAATGAATTGATGAGGAATCATTAATGTCATATGTTATAGTCAGTTAACTTAGGAATCAAGAAACTATGATTAATCAAAGGTTAACATGTACCATGCCTTTAATCTTGATATCGTGTTACAAAGGGACTGAGTTTGTAACTATGAATATGGGTTAAATCGGATTATCGATCCTCATTTGATTTGGGTATTCATAATGTCTTGCTAGAGGCCACTTATGACTTATGAGCCTTGAAGTGTGATCAAGCTCATTGCCAACATCAAATGAGCCTATAGGGTCGCACACAAAGATTGATGTGACTTGGGCTTATTCTCTTAGGCCAAATTTATTAGGCATTAAATAAATATATGTGGATTTATTTATTAGGCTAGATTCAATTAAGTTATCGAGCTTAATGGGCCGAAACTTATAGGGCTTCCATAATCCTAATGGGTTTAGGATTATGATACTCCTATTCCTAATAGATTTCGGATTAGGGTTTCTCTATAAGTAGAGGGATTATGTCTTATTAGAAGACATACAAAAACCCTAGCTACCTAGTCGTTCGTCACTTTTCCTGAGAGAATAATTGTGCAACATTCTAAAGTGTTTAGAACATACTAGCACATATTAACCGCTTCCTAGATCATTCATCCTCTTGTGGATACCAGTAGAGGGCGTTCGCGAGTTGCAGTGTCAAGATATCAGGAAAGAAACCTAATCCACATGCTATAAGAGATAATTTCGTATACTTCTTGTTGTGAAAATTTTGATTAACCAAGGCACAAGACCGAATTTTTGTGGTCCTTTTTGCTGTGCAATATGCATTCCCAAGCCATAAGCAATCCCACATAAAGCATGTTAAAAACATCTTAAATGTAGCAAACTAATGATAAATGTGTAGCTGCACATTTACCCATTAAAACCAAAATTCCATCTCCATCTATCTTTAATAACTTTGTTTTGATTTAACTTATCTAATTAATCAAATTAAACCAAAGCCTATCCCATTTCTAAATGTTCATTTGGGCTTCTAATTAACCATTAATTAGTACAAGCCCAACATTCAATCATGGGCTTTAAACCCTCCATTTATATTTCTTACTTAGCTTAACAACCTTCCTTGAAGCCAAATGGGGAATCTTATTGGACTTAGATAATTCAAGCTCCAATAAGCTCGTAATTAATTTAATCTAATTAGAATTAATTCAAGTTTATTAACTAAAATGTCATTCCACTAAAGACAATTAGTTGAACTCTTGAATTACTAAATATTATGAGAACAAATGTTTCAATAGGTCTAATTACAAACTATAATATGAACCATATTATAGCCATCCACACAATAAAGGGTAAAATTACCGTTTTGCCCTTATGTTGCTTTTTCCTTCTAGATCTCCCATTTTACTCTACTATTGGAGATATGTAAGTATAGTGCCCTGGAAAGCAAGTTTATTTGCATGTAACTTTATCTTCTTTAGTTACAGTTTTGTAATGAAAATATTTATTATTAATAAAACAAAAGAGTTTGGTTTT
>JAOSBN010151245.1:0-23840 GCA_027563595.1 Erythroxylum suave | reverse complement strand
ATAATAGTATAATAGTATAACTATATCATTAAATTTTATAAAGTAATGATAAGTTTATATCAACTTACTAGTATAATTAATGATGAAGAGTTTATAGTCGTTAATTAAAAACTTAAAATTATATGTGATAGTATTAAATATGTAATTGGTATATTACATATTAATATACGTTTAAATTTATATAATAATAAATCTATTATAAAACATAAAGGTAATTTTAATATAAATTGATATAATAATAACATTATCCTAATATTAATTGTATAGTATTATAATATTAATACTATATAGTATATTTAAAATTATATTAAAGTAATTAATTACAATATTTTTAATATATATTATTTAAGTTATATTATATCCTAAACATATCAATTATGCACATTATAATATATACATTATAAATAGTATGTTATTACTTATTAAATATTAAAATACATTACGATTAATATATAGTTATTACAAATTTAGAGTATTAAACAATATAAATAGTGATAGTATTAGCATTAGTAACTCTATATATAACAATATATAATTGTTAATTACTATACTATAATCATATAAGATTATAAAATTATACGTTATTTTATAAAGTAATATATTATTATATATTTAACAATTCTAAAATGATATATCATAATATTAATTTAATGATACTATTAGTGATTATATATAATACCTTAAACTATACTTATTTATATTACTAATTATACGTAATGATTGTATGAGTATTAGAGTTTACTTATTTATAAATTATAATAATGATATAACGTAATTTAATTATATAACAATATTTCATTACTTGATTATTTAATTGTATTAGTTATAACTATATTTTAATTATAACAAATTAATATTATATTATATTATATAATACTATCATTTGTAATTATATATATACAAACATATATTATAATATTAAGCTAAGGTTGTCATTGTTATAAAATATTATAAATAGTTATATTATGTACTTGATTTAATACTAATATAGGGTTTAGGGTTGGTATTATATAATATAATTAGATAATCTAAGTACATATATCAAAATTACTATATCTATATATTATTCCATTAATATAAACTAGTGTTATATTTAAATTGGATAATATAGTATTAGTTATAACCAAAGTAAGGGCTGGGCTATAATAATTATTTAATTCTATATGTAGTAATAGAAATTATACGACATTTATTATTAACCTAATTAAACATACATATAATAGTATGTATGTGATAATATATACATATATATATATATATATAACATTAAAATATTTTAATAATATAATAATACCATATTAAAGTGATATACCACTAATTACCATATTAAATATAAAGTTACTATATGTATTTGAAAGCTATGTACATAGATTACATTAAAATATTTTAATAATAATATTTGTTTTGATATAATAGTATAGCTTGATAGATGTATATTTCTACTTGGATAATAATGTTATGTTTTATATATCTATATATATATATATATATATATATTACTAAGTACTTAATTAATTACCTAACTATTTGTTACCCACGTATTTCAACGTAATAACATATATAATAGTATAGCTTGATAGAAATATAATAGTATAGCTTAAAATATTATGTTGAAATATAATAAATACCATTATATATGTTATATTTCAACATATATAATGGTTATTTATATATGTAATTACATATATAATGGTATTTATTATATTTCAACATAATAAATATAAGTTATATTGATAGTGGCACTAATTTGTATTTATTAGTATTGAAATTAAATTGTATAATATAATCAGGTTTATCTATCATAATTATATTTTTAATACACAATCAACTATAATATAGTACATGATAATTAATTCCTAGGTATATCATATAATTTTAACATATAATCCTTACTATTCCATATAAATATATTATAATTATGGCTAACATAATGGTATTGTATTAATATTAAGCTTATCACTATTAACATATATAAATTATATGTATTGATACCATAACATTATAAGATTATACAAATATTAATAGTATTGATCTTAATTGTTATTATAAAAATATGTTAGCTTAATTAATAAAAATAATAATTAATGATATAATTGTTAACCAATAGAATTTGTATCTAGTACAATATTATAAGTTACTAAGTAGTAAATAACATTGTTTAGTTTATTTTATCAATGTTTAAAACTATATTTGTACTATATAGTATAAATTATTTATAAATTTATTATAAATAGTATAAAAAATATAACAAATATAGTAATTTATTCAATTATAAATGTGTAGTACAAATGTAAAATATTTGATAATGTTTTAATATATAAAAAATAATCAAATAATTATACATAGTATTTAATAATCCTGTTATATGGTTAAGTTAAAGTATGTAATTGTTATAACTATGATATATTTATAATTAATATCATACCCAATACTTTACCATATAATTATATTAATCCCATGTTATATGATATATAATATTATCATTAATGTAGTTATAATCTATATTACTATAAATTATATGTTATCTATAAGTTATTATAAATAGGATTATTAAATACATCATAACCTATTATAGTAATAATGTATATATATTAATATCAATAAATACTTAATATACCATATGGTATAATATATAGTTATATCAATATATTTACTAAATAATGACAGTTGATAGTATACTAATTATTATCCGTTATTCTAATATACAATAATATGACTAATAAGCAGTGGCATATAAAGTTAATAATTTACTATAATATGGTATAAATTATGTTATGCCCATATAACTGCTATAACATTATTTTGATATCATAATTTATCATTTGTGTCATTGTGTAACTAAATCATAAAGTATAAGTAACAATATATCCTTGCGCCTTATGCACAGTTTCTTAATGTATATGTTAGTATTAATAACGTAAATAATATAAATATAATTAATATATAATATTTATAAATTTTAATTACTATTGTTAAGTATTAAAGAGTTATATATTAACTTGTTAATATAATATAACCAATTATAATTTAATACAATATTTATCATCTGATAAAATTAGAACGATACAGGCACAAATCGAGAAACAATCCGATATTTACATAACAATTATAGGATATTACAATTATAAAATGTTATAATATAATATAACATAATAAAATATATAACTATAGTAACTTTTTAACTTATATATAATTAATTACTATACATTATATTATAGTACAAATAGTATATCAATATATAAACCATTAAAATATATTATTAGTTAATCATATAAAACCTATATATGATTACTATTACTTAATTTATCTAATTATATCAACTTATAGTTATCATACAATATACTATATTATATATTTATCTAACATAATTAGTTGTCGTTTAAACAATAATTATATGATAAATATGGAATTTACAACAATGAGAACAATACATTTTCTCCTAAAAAGTTAATGTTCTAAAAATTTTATTTTATATATTAGACTATACAATAATATTTATATAGAAAATTTCTAATAATTGCTATATGTATATTAAATTAGTATACAGTTTAGATTATAAATTAATATTAACTTTAATATAATAATACCAGTTGATATTAATTGATATACTTAATATGATATAATATACGATAAATATTATATAATTTTTTAATATATGTAATGGATTTGTGGTATACTAATTTATAACATTATGTATAAACAAATTATTAATTAGTTTAATATTCCGTTGTGGATACTGACATTGTATATGTACATAATATATTTACTAGTAATTCAATTATAAAACTATATATAAATAAATGTTATATAAATGATTATTTGTAATATACCATTATGTTTAAATAAAATAAGTTATAAACATTTATTATAAATTTAATATAATATACTAAATTCCTAATCATATATAAATATAATTAATATGATTCATCTTGTAATGTAACCTTTTGGAAGAAAATATATATTAGTATTTTATTTAAACATAATGGTATTATATGTCATGTGTTTATATTAATAATATTATAAAATTATATTAATAGTTTATAATACATAATTATTTGTACTTAATTTAAATAACTTAATTTAATCATCCTATCAATAAAAATTATAAACTTATATATTATAAATTAAATAAAATATAGCATTAACTATAATATGCATATTTAGGTAAACATAATATGATTTTATGGATATTAACGTTAACATATTAAATAATATAATATAATTATATCGTATATTAATTATATATTTATTTTATAACCAATATAAACATAACTATTAAATATATTTTTATTATATTAATACATGATATTTAGTGCATAATATAAATATATGGCATATTATAAGTTATTTATATACTAAATAATCATACAAACCCTCCCTAATAACTAATTTAATAATGATTTAAATATAGTTAATCCATAAATGATTATAAAAATAATGTTAATATTTCTAAATGGTATAATATTAATTTTAAATATGTTATACCATATAATTTATATTATACCAACCTATTCAACATATATAATTAATATCACAATATCATTTTTTATATAATAGTATGAAATATTTCATATAAGTTGTTAGTCTTTTGACTGCAGTTTAAAAGAAGATATACGAATAAAATTTTTATATAATTTTTAGTATTGGGTTGTTAACTAATTATATAGTTATAAATTGAAAATAAATTAATTATAATTATATAATTATTAACTTTAACATTTATGTTATAACTAATTAAATTAATATATTATATATATTCTATGAAAACAATAATATATAAATATATAAACTTAATAATATTCTTATCTATTTATAATTAATTTGCAATTTATATATCAGTTTATAATACTATTGAGTTATATATATGATACTATTATATATAATTCACTAGTATTAAAATTTTACTATAAACTAATTTATAGTAATCTAACTTTAGAATAATATTGAATCATATGGCATTTATAATTAGTTATATTTTCAAGTATATATTAAATTTTATCTGATATCATAGTTAATATCCAAAATAGTAATTGTGTAAAAAATTAATAAAAACTAATAAGACAGTTTTTCTAAATTAATTAATTTTTATAAACCGAAATAAACATATTAATTTTTATCTAATAGTCTTTTTTAATTAAAATTTTTCAATACGTAAGAATATTCTTCTTCAATCATTTTTAAAATTCTTTAATTTTATTCAATTTTTAACTGATTTTATGACTATGTAATATCGGTTAAACTGTTTAATTAAAAATATATAATTTAAATACTACATTTATATAAATTTAATAAAGGATAAAATATAATTTAAACAATAAAGTTAAATTATAATAAAGTTATCAAATTAATATAAATTAAAACTTATAATTGAACATAAAGTAGATATAAATTTAATTGTTATACATAATTAATTACATATTTAATATATATTGCTATTAATTATATAAAGTACATATATAATAATGTGTATAAAATATAATACATAAACTATTTATTATAAAATTTTAGCACAATGTACACCCTATAATTATAAATAGTATAAGTTTTATTTAGCTTAAAATTCATTGGTATGATACAATATGGTTATATTGGCACTAATTTGTATTTATTTGTATTGAAATTAAATTGTATAATATAATCAGGTTTATGTAACATAATTATATTTTTAATACGTAATCAACTATAATATAGTACATGATAAATAATTCCCAGGTATATCATATAATTTTAACATATAATCCTTACTATGCCATATAAATATATTATAATTATGGCTAACATAATGGTATTGTATTAATATTAAGCTTATCACTATTAACATACATAAATTATATGTCTTAATACCATAACATTATAAGATTATACAAATATTAATAGTATAGATCTTAATTGTTATTATAAAAATATGTTAGCTTAATTAATAGAAATAATAATTAATGATATAATTGTTAACCAGTAACTGTGATCATTATAATTATGTAATAAAATGTATATATAAATATTATCGGTTAAAAGTATAGAATATTATACATTACGTTTAAATATAATGTTATATATAACAACTCTTGAAAAAATGATGGGTAAGACAACTGGATTTCTCTCAAACCCCAAAGCAAATGGAGGCCAACCACCAGGGAAGTCGTCGAATAAAAGTAGGAAGTTTTAGAGGTTATCCCCTCTTTCTTTTCGATATTCTTTGATGGGTAGCCCGCTGACTCGGATGTTTCCTAAAGGGAATAGAATGGAAAGGGCAAATGGTCGTATTCTGGTGGAATATCCTGATAATGATGTGTCCTCATCGCACATTCTCGTTGATGATGATCTCCATGATGAGTTATATGAGCTGTGGCGCAAAGCACTGGTTATAAGCCTCTTGGGAAAGATGATTGGCTACAAGATCTTGGAGCAAAAGGTTAACCATCTCTGGTTACCTAAAGGTGAAATGGATCTTCTAGACTTAGGTAGCAATTATTTTTTGGTTCAGTTTATTCAAGATGAAGATTTACGCCAAGTCTTAGAGGACGGACCATAGATGATTTATGGTCATTATTTATTGTGAGGCCATGGTCACCAGATTTTATAACTGGAGAAACGAAAATCACATATAACCTTGTCTGGGCTCGGTTACCAGGGCTCCCTATGTAGTTTTACAATGAAGATGCATTGTTCTTTATTGGCTCCTGAATTAGACAACCCATGAAAGTGGATGGTAATACCTCATTGGTTACCAAGGGAAGATTCACCTGAATTTGTGTGGAAGTTGATTTTACCAAGCCACTAGTGGCTAGATATTGGCTTCAGGGTCATTGGTATAATATTGAACACGAAGGTTTATACTATATCTGTTCGAATGTGGCTGTTTTGGCCATAAAACTGATTTTTGCCCTTCTAAATCTAGGGAGGCTAAGATTGGGGGGATGATGGAGTTACATAACTAGATGCAGCAGCTTCGGTTCAGATCGTTCTGGAAACAATGACAAAATTTGGGGAGTGGATGCTAGTGAAACAAAGGAAAAAAGCTAATAAGGGCAAGAGATTCACTCCAATCATGGAGCATGCCACAACTCAAAACATATTCTCTGGGCTTATTGACTCTGACAGTAAGGCAACGCAGGTAGGAGGTATGAGCGAATGTGCCTCTACAGAGGAGAATGTGGTCAATGTTGATTCCCTTGAACCGGGTATGCATCCATCTATGCACGAGGGTCCATCTGGGAAGCCGTCTGGGGATGGAATGCTTATGGATGCTCCTGAACACCAATCTAATGTTGTTGTAGAACCTAAGCCCGTGTCGATCCAAAACATGGTCGTTGAGACCGAGACAACTCCTAATGCTATTGTAAAAAATAAAGGCAGAGGTACATATTCATAAATCAACATAATCGCCAGTAAGGCGGAAAGAGCTGGCTTTAGCTGCTCGATAGTTCAGAGTAACAATTCCTAGAAGGGAGGGTCCAGTCTCGATCCACAACCAGGGAGAGTAATTCCATGCACTTAGAGGAAGGGCTTAGGCTTGCAAATTCGTACCCCATTTTATCGTTTTTATGCTTTTCGATTATTTTATGGATAACATCATTGTATGGTATTGTTGTGGGGCAGACAACAAAATTATGTTTTAGACACTAAAGGCTCTGCTGCAAGATGTGAAACAATTTATGATTGTTTTATGTGAAACTAAAATAAGTGCTTCACGAAGTAACGATGTTTGTAGAAGAATTGGATTTTCTAGATGGCATCGATCGGAGGCTATTGGCTTTCATGGTGGTATTTGGGTTTTGTGGAATGAGCAAGAAACTCAAGTTACTATTCTAGAAACTCATTTTCAATATATTCAACTTTGATAGAGCAACCAGGTGAGGTGGCATGGGACTTTAAAGTGGTGTATGCGAGTCTATCCCTTCTCAAAAATAGGTCTTTTATGAGAAGATGTTGCTCTTGAAGTCAGCAACTAATCATGCATGGCTCCTCTCGGAGGATTTTAATACAATTAAAAGCCTTACTGAGAATATAGGAGGGACGCATACTGTCCCTGTTCATCGGTGGTGCAGATTTGCTCAATGTCTTGTAGATATGGAGCTTAGTGATATGCGCTACATCGGATCACCTTCACATGGACGAGGAAAATCACCAACAAAAAAAATTGCTTGCCGATTAGACCTAATTCTTTGTAATGGGATTTTTAGACATACTTGTCCTGAAGTAATTCTTAAACATTTGCCTCGTTATGGATCAAATAATGCTCCTTTTATTGATACTACTTCGACAAGACTTCTATTTTAATCCAAGTCAACGATCTTTTCAGTTTCAAGCTGATTGGATGTCCCATCCCTCCTTCCCGGTGCTCCTGGACAAAAAAATGGAATAATTATGTTGCTGCCAATGTTGCCCTTCATGAGCTAGCAAGTGAATTGAAAACGTGCAATAAAACAGTGTTTGACAATATTTTGGCTAGGAAGCGGAAGTTATATGCAAGGCTTTCAGGAATTTAAAGATGTGGACATTGACCTTCTCGGGAACTCTTGTGGTTAGAGCGAAAAGTCAAGCAAAAGCCCAAAAGGACACCAGATCAGGGGGAAACTTTAAGGTTCCAAAAATCTCGTGTGTAGTGGATGACATATGGGGATAGAAACACGAAATTTTTTCATACATCTATAATGATCCGGCTTAAAGGTAATCAAATTGAAGTTTTAAAATATGATCAAGATGTTTGGGTTGAGGATCAGGTGGGTTTAAAACATATAATAATCAGGTTCTTTCAAAAGCTACTATCTAGTGAGGGACCTATAGATCTACGGGACATGCCTAAAGGGAACTTCCCCGTACTCACTGTAGATCAACATACTAGGTTGGCTCATTCATTTGCCCCCTATAAGGTTTTCAATGCTTTATTCAAGATGGTGCTTTTCAAAGCATAGGAAAGGATGGGTACTAAGCTGTCTTTTTCCAAAGGAACTGGAGGTTACTAGGCCCATCAGTGATATAATTTGAGCTTCAATGTTTTCGTGTTGGTTGCATGCCTTAGAATTTAATTAAACACTCCTTGTGTTAATCCTGAAAGTGATGAGCTTTGAAACTCTAAAGGATTTTAGACCAATAAGCCTTTGTCAAAACCTCTATAAGATTGTCACTAAAATGATAATGGAAAGACTTAAACTGGCGTTGCCACATCTTATTGGACCTCTTCAAGCTAGTTTTATCTCCGGTAGACATATTATTTTCCAGGAAGTGGTGCATTCTATGAACAAAAAATAGCATGGAAAACATATGATGGGCATAAAATTAGATCTAGAATAGGCATATGATAGACTTGAATGGCCTTTTATTGATGATAGTTTATGTGAAACTGGGCTACCACATCCCTTATGTAATATGATTATGCAATGCATCACGTCTCCTTCTATGCGTATCCTATGGAATGGTGAGCAAACTGGATCATTTAGGCCATCAAAAGGAATCCAACAGGGAGACCTGCTCCCACCATACTTATTTGTTATGTTCAAGGAAAACAATGGTGACCTATTAAAATATCACAGCAAGGCCCTTTCTTATCTCATCTTTTCTTTGCTGATGACATTGTTCTTTTTACTGAGGCTTCAGATGTACAGGTTACCATCACTTAGGACTGCTTGCGGCACTTTTGTGAAGGGTTAGGACAACACATTAATTTTTCTAAATCTCAAGTCTATTTCTCCAAGAATGTCCCTATTATGAAGTGTTAGGTTTTGAGTGGCAAATTGGATGTCCAGATGACTACTGATTTAGGGTGTTACTTAAGCATGAATGTTATCCATGGATGGGTTACGAAGGACTTATATGCAAATGTGATATCCAGGATCCAAAATAAGCTTCAAGCGTGGAAAGCTAAATGCTTAAACTTTGCTGGACGAACTACACTCTCCAAATTAGTATTTTCTACCATTCCAATTTATCCAATGCAAGTTTCTAAGCTACCTATGAGTGTTTGTGACTGTATCAATCAAATCATACGAGATTTCTTTTGTGGTAGTGATATGGGGAGACGAAGAATACATTTATTGGGATGGGAAGTGATTTGTCAATCGAAGAAGGCAGGAGGGTTGGGTGTTAGGGATATGAGGACACTAAATAAAGCTCTATTGGCTAAGCTACATTGGCAGTATCCTACAGACAATAAACAGATGTGGGTGCAGGTCCTCTCCCATAAGCATGGTATTATAGATGTCAAAGTAATAGAAAGAAGGGGACTGCATCTCTTATCTGACGAAGCTTACAAAGTGTAAACTCTCTTATCCAAGAGGGGATAACGTGGAATATAGGTGATAGTTCTCACATTCAGTTTTGGCTAGATAGATGGTGTCAGAGTCAAAGGCTATTAGATGGGATTGCCTCACCAGTGCCTTCATCAGAACCCATTATTAGGAAAGAGTTAGACGACATTTTAGTGAGATTGATTTGTGCCCTTTGTGCCATCATCCAACTTGGTCGGGTCGGTCGGTCCAGGCTTAGACTCATTCTCAGAACTACTCTCCGATAGCCGGTGGTACCTGAATTCACGATGGGACACGGTATGGGGGAGATAGCGTGTGTGGGCAAGTTAGCGTGCACTCGACCACCTCCATTCCTAATAATGATCACAAGTACCTGCTATATAAGCTCTTCGCCTCCTCACGCAACAGGTATGATCTAGGAGAACTCTGCCATTCTTGATCTAACTACAAAAACCATCATTAAGAGACTGACTTGAGCGTCGGAGAGGCTTCCCGGGAATCTATTCCCGGCGTGTCATTACTGTCTTGCAGGTACGTCCATCGCCGCAGCTGACTGACCCATGGATCACAGTGGCGTCGCCCAGCCCCAACCAAACCCGACTGAACCACAACTAAATCTCCCTTACACCTATTTCAGGATTGCGAAGTCATTGCTTAAGTGTGGAATGTGATTAAGGGGTAATGTCTTTTTTTCTTTGTGTATATTGGACATAATTTTATACAATGGTTTGAAGCTCACATTGGGTGTAGTGAGGTAGCTCATTGGGGGGTACCATGGTCCATTCCTTTTTCATCAGGGGCTCATCGCTTGGGATATCTGATCTTGGATCAAGCTTATTAGGCGTGGTATAGCTGGTAGTAGGTGTATTGTATGGGCAATATCTCTCCTAACCATACTTTTTTAGTGGGGTGATGAGCCCGAATGAAGGTATGCTGAAGTTCAATGTGGATGGTGCGTTGCGGGGGAACCCGGGTGATGCATCTATTGGAGGAGTCTTGCACAATAGCGCGGGGAATTGGATTAGAGGATTTTGTTATCATATTGGTTTTTGCACTTCAATGAGGGTTGAACTTTAGGCCCTTTTGAAGGGACTTGAACAGGCATGGGATAAGGAGCACATAGTTTGGTTATAGAGATGGATTTTAAAGTTGTCGAGGATATGATGGGAAAACACGTGGGTATGGAGCATCCTCTATGGAATCTTGTCACTGAGTGCAGAGCCCTGTTACGGAGGAACTGGAAGGTTGAACTGGGACATATCTACAGGGAGTCCAATAAGGTAGTTGAGTTGCATAGCCATGTTTAGTGCCATGTGAGACTATCTAATTCTGCTTTTTGCTCTAATTAGTGGCTTATGCCCCCTTTTCTTACCAAAAAAATAATGTTATATTAATTATAGTAATATAAAGTTTATATCCTTAATAGTATAATGGTTGTAGTATATATTTATATTAAGGTAATTATATCATATATTAATAAATTGTATATAATATGTATCACTTATAAGAAAAATCAACTTTTAATATATGACAAGTATTTATACAAAAGTTAATAAATTAATATATTAATCATTATTACCTTTCCATTATAATAATATACTAGTTTAATAAATAACAATAGTACTATAAAGCGGTACTGTCGTTATTTAATACCATAGTGATATATAATATATAATAATGATATACAATAAATTATCTAACTTATATTAATTAATATGATATAAATTATAAATGGTTATTATCTTAATATAGTAACCTGTCATAAACAATCATACTGTATGTCTTATATGTAATCATTACACAAATATTAACTTTATGTGCCACTACTTATTAGCAATATTATTGTATATTAGTTAAGTATATATTAAATAGGATATATATAATTTTATAATCATTATTAATATATGTAATATCATTTTATAAATTAAATTTACAATATAATCATTATATAATTTATCAATTACAACTAACTTATTACCAAATATACTTATGATATTCATATTAATAGCACCATAGAACAAATTATATTATATATACATAATTATTATACACATATTAATTTAAAATAGAGCCATGATCCCGGTGCTATAATATGAATATTAACTATAAAATTTATATTAATATATTATGATCATAACATTAACTGATATAAAATTTAGACGGTGAATTGTGCTAATTATATAATAACGTATATGTATAGCATTATAAAAGTCTTTTCAAATATAAAATTATGTAATTCCTCAAAAATATATATTCTAGGTTTGGATGTAGTTTAATTAAAGATTAACGTTAAATTATATCAAATTGTCTATGAATTTTCAGCCTGGTATATGATAAAAGGTACCAAAACGGGTTAGCATATGAGTATATTATGTGGAGTATATTAAATTTTATAAATGCTAAAATTTATATCACCTACGAACGGATAAAAATGTGTAAAATTACTTAATATATAAAATAAAAATAAGTAATTTTTAGAAAATTCATTTAAGTTAAATTATATATATATATATATTCTAAATTAGAAATTAAATTTATTTTATATATATATATAGTTAATAAACTTAAGTTCTGATTGAGAATAAATTAAAACTACTTATAACATAACTTATTAAATTATGATAAAATATAATAATGTTTAAGAACATATCATAATTTAATATTTAATATGAGTTAATTAAATATTAATAAGGTATAATATTGTACACAATTTCTATAGGTGTTGTATCCACAATAGCCATGGTACTTACGTGATTATAATATTCAAAAGTACATACTCTTAACAACTCATTCAATTGTAACCTTCAGATGTATTTACTATTAAATTTATAGAAAAAAAACCAGATTGTGGATACAACGCCTTTAGTATCCATGAAATTGTTATATAAATATGTAAATACTTGTGCTATTATATTAATTACCTGATATTGCATATTTTTAATGCTTGATTATGAAATACATTTATATGTATTTATAGAACTATTTATACCATATAAACACAAATATAACATAAGTTTCACCATCTATGAAAAAAAGACGATTAAGTTACATAAGTTAGGCGTTGTCCATCATCTTGAGCCTAAACTAATATTGGTAATGCCTTAGATTAATATATACAATTTTTTTTAATAAATCAGGGCGGGACCCGATTTATTGAAAAATAAAGAAAAAGAGGACTCAGGCAGTGCTTAAGACTTACCTAAGGATTACAAGAACATCAAGTGACTCTTAAGGAAAAGATAGTTGATCTAGCAACAATAACCCCTTCAGTTATGAGGGGAGGGACACAACTCCTGGAAAAACTTTTGAAGTCCCGGAGGAAGCTATTCTAGCTAGACTATCAGCCAAAGCATTACATTCTCAAAATACATGTATAATAGAGAAATTACATTGATTCGTAACACTAGAAATCTCATGAAGCTGCATTAAAAATCTCCAAGGGAATTTGGATTGTTGACTCAATGCTAAAGCAAGAATGTTACTATCCATCTGAATAATAGTATCACGCAACCCTAACTCTTCACATTTCCGTACACCATTTAAGATCCCCATTATTTCTGCCTCGAAGCTCGTACTTTCTCCTAAGAAACAAGCTTCAGCATAAATGAAATATAACCACACCCGAGGGTCCCGAAGAACCCAAAGCTGAACCATCCGTATTGAGAATAGCCTTAAAGCCCTGGGGAGGACTCCATACAATAAACCGAACTCTTTTGACAACAGTATGCTTCAATTTAACTCCGAATAGATGATCAATTCTTAGCAACTCAGCATCGTTTTTAACCTTTGGATGCCATACTTGTAGCAATCTGACAATGTGACTATGAACAGCTTTTATCACACAAACTGTATTGAATTTTTCAAGTTCAAAGAAATACCTGTTGCGTGTCTTCCAAAGCTCCCATAGAATGAAAAAAGGGACAACTATCCACAAAGTGTTTTTCTCTATAGTGAAGTTACCCTTCTTCCACCAGATATGCAAATAGGACCGAAGGTTCGAAGAAGGTGGCAAAGGTATGGCTAGGCTATTTGCAAAATGCAACCAAATTTTACGAGACTTCGGACACTCAAGAAAAACATGGACCATCGTTTCCTCATTGTTAAGACAAAAAGGGCATTGGGATGGAAAAGCAAAGCCGAACTGTCTTAAAACCTCAAGAAAAGGAACCAAGCGATTGTACAACTTCCAAGCAAAAAGAGACATACGCAACGAGATAATACGATGCCAAAACCTTATTGCACTAGCATCATTATTCCACGATTGCCGCAGAGCTTCAAAAGCTGATTTAATCGTAAACTTGCCTGCAGAAGTAGGCTGCCAAATCAGGAGATCATCGTCATCATCAAAAGTAAAATCTAATTTCAGAAGTTCCTCCACTACCCCGTCCGAAAGAAAATCAGACAGTTGTGCACAGAGTTGTCCTCTTTGATCAAAAAATTCCCAAATGGTAAGTTTCGGAAAGGGTGGAGTGTAGTTTGCAGGCAAATCCCAAATTATGCCCAATGGTGACCAATTATCATACCAAAAAGATCTATCTCCTCTGTGAACCAAAATTTTTGAAACCTTGGATGCCGCCAAGTCAATTCGAAGTACTCTTATCCACGTTGTTTTTTTCTTTGAGCTAAGGGAAAGGGAATGGATAAACCGAGACCACATGCCTATTCCATGCTTGTACTTCCACTATAATTTAGCTGAGAAAGCATCAATAGTTTCAGTAAAACTACAGATGTCAAGACCATTTTACTCTAACTTTTGCGCCACACCATCCTAAGACTTCCAATGTCGACACTTCTCACCATTCGTGTGCTCCCATAGGAATTTTTGGCATTTAGATTCCAACGCCCTAAGAATCGATTTTGGAGGAGTGATAGTAGCCCACATATGTAGAGGAATCACTGAGAGGATGTGTTTAATTAACAACAACCGGCCACCCTGTGATAGCATCTTGTTCTTCCAATTCATAAGTCGTCTATCAAAAGCATCCAGTAAAAACCGAAATGTACTAGCCTTTTTTCCTTCCAACAAAAACACGACACCGAAGGTAAGGAAAGGGAAAAGATCCCTTATTCATTCCCAGAATATCTATCAATGATCTGGTCACTCTCGGCCGATCTCTAGCAACAAGGAAGGTACTTTTTTGTCCATTGAGTTTCTGTCCAGTGGCAGCCTCTTAATCCTGGAAGAATTTATTCAAAACAACCAGAGAGCGTCGAATTCCTCTAGTAAATATTATCATATCATCAACAAAGCTCAAATGGGAGATGGGTAACGATCCTATAAGAGCTCCATATCTCGCAATTTCCCCTAAGGCCATCAACGCATTCAATCTCCTGGGTAGAGCCTCTGACACCAGTATAAATAGATAAGGAGACAATGGATCACCCTGCTTTATACCTCTAGAAGCCTTAAAGAAACCCGCCGGAGAACCATTTATAAGCACCGAGAACCAACTGCTTCTCAAATTGGACATCACCATTCTTACAAAAATAGTTGGAAAGCTAAAAGAGTGCAAAAGAGCCTCTAAAAAATCCCAAGAGACTCTATCAAAAGCTTTCATCATGTCAAGCTTCAAAATCACATTTCCCCCCCCCCCCCCTTCGCTTTACGGTTTAGAAACTGACAAAGATCTTGTGTCAAAAGAACATTGTCCATTATATCCCGTCCGGATAGAAAAGCAGACTGTTCCTCACAAATCAGTTGATGTAGCACCCCTTTAATCTTTCAGCCAAGATTTTGGTAAAAATTTTATTCAGAAAATTACACAAGCCGATGGGTCTAAAATCAAAGAAAGTCATATAATACTAATATATATAGTATCATCATTACAATATATGTTACTATTGGTAATTATTGTTAATATAAATTGTAATAGTATTATATATAAAAGGTAATAATATATTTTAGATTAAAAGTATACCTTTAATATAAAATAAATTAATTTGGAATATTAAGTGTTTAATTATATACCATATATTATATATTTAATTATATTAAAAATAATTATCTATCAAAATAATTATGTTAATTTTTTATAATAGTATATATTATCATTACCAATTAAATAATATAGGACAAAGCATTAGCCCATCAAACAAGTGCATAATCATAAGCTAATGCTGACGAAGATAAAGATGCTCCGAACTTACTAGAAGAGATCAAGAATGTATTGGTAACAAACAAATTAAAAGTGGTCAGATTAAAAAGTCAACAATAAGACTTGAGTAAATTGAGAGTGAATATGTTGTTATTTAATTTAAGGTTCTTGTCTAATGATAGAGGTTATTCACAAAACAATTGACAAGTAATAACAAGCAATAATAAATCTATTATATAATATTTATACAAAACATTACAATAAGGTAATTAATATACTTATATAAAATTTACATCATCATGTTATAAAACAAAGTTAATAATTTATTATATATTAATTCGTAAATATTAAAAAATTATATATATAACATCAAAAGTGTATATATGGTATAGAATTATTAATAAATTTTATATAGGGAACATAAAATGGGTATATAATTAATTTAAATAAACTTATGGTCTAGTTTAGAGCAGTTATACTTTTATTTGCACAAGATTGAAATAACATTAACTATAAACATACATATCATAACAATACCACATAAGTAAATTGCCAAATGCATCATAATATCAAAAAACGATGAAGGGAACACTAGTTTGTTAAACTTAAATAGCTATTAATATAGCATATATATTAATAAACATATATAGTTATATCATAATTTATTATAAGTTTAAATTACTATTATTAATAATTAAAAACATTATAATTAATATATATGATATAATATTGATAATATAGTCTATATATAATTATTACACCATTATATTTTTATTTATATAGTATAATTTAAATTATAAATATAACAATTTATATATTGTAATTATTATATATAAAATATATATTAATAATACTATTTATCATATTATAAACTATATTATTATATAACTATTTTCTAAATTATACGCATAATTATAAACTAATATTATATTAATATATGCCTTAATATAACCCTACAATATACGATCAAGTACTTAAATAATTATTATAAGTATATAGCTAAATGCAAGTTAAATTGTTTGGTTCTAGTATTGTTGATATTAGTATATTATAGGTATAATATCGTATATATATATATATATATAGTATATGGGTATACAATAATTTATACCATATTATATAAATTTATATATGTGTACTATATATACGTTAAATATCAATTATTTAAGTCACTATTATAAATATTCTTATAAACAACCCTAAACATTATATTTATAATGTTAACAAATATATGTATATTGATGTCAATTTACTATTATAATCTCTTAAATTATGTATACTGTACCATATTTAATATCTAGTTTTTGTTAACCTATATAAATTATTATTAATAGTAAATATAATATTAAAGTTTATATTATACCATACATAAACATATAATAAACATATTGGGAGTTATTTATCACCTTATAATATAACTTTAAATACTATATAAATGTATCCATATTAATATCTATAGTTAATATTATAGATATTAATATTTATATATTATTTTTCAAATTTTTTAGATTAAAATATAATATTAGTATATAAATTAAATATATTACTAAATATGATATACGTGTCTTAATATTATATTTACTATTATAATATCTATAATATCAACTATAGATATTAATATGTATAATTAGGATATGTTTATATAATTATGTTTTTATAAACACTTACTTACGATTATATAATATTTTAATCAGTGTTATGTTAGTCTATATTAATTATATTATATAATATACTTATTTAATGATAATATATAATTATGTTGATATATTTAATGTATATATATATATAGTCATATAGTTATAAAATGATTATAACTATATATTAATGTTGGTGTGCCTATATGGTTTAGTTTAATAATATATAATATATATTACTTTATAAATTATAGTAACACAATTATCATATTATAAACTATAAATCTATATATATATATATATATATATATATATAGTATATGGGTTAATTTATACCATATTATATAAATTTATAGATGTGTACTATATATATGTTAAATATAAATTATATAAGTCATTATTATAAATATTACTTATAAACAACCCTAAACATTATATTTATAATGTTAACAAATATATGTATATTGATGTCAATTTACTATTATAATCTCTTAAATTATGTATACTATACCAAATTTAATATCTGGTTTTTATTAATTTATATAAGTTATTATTGATAGTAAATATAATATTACAGTTTATATTATATCATACATAAACATATAATAAACATACTAGGAGTTATTTATCACCTTATAGTATAACCTTAAATACTATATAAATGTATCCATATTAATATGTATAGTTGATATTATAGATATTAATATTTATATATTATTTTATAAATTATTTAGATTAAAATATCATATTAGTATATAAATTAAATATATTACTAAATATGATATACGTGTCTTAATATTATATTTACTATTATAATATCTATAATATCAACTATAGATATTAATATGAATAATTAGGATATGTTTATATAATTATGTTTTTATAAACACTTACTTACGATTATATAATATTTTAATCAATGTTATGTTAGTCTATATTAATTATATTATATAATATACTTAATATTTATATATTAGTTTTTAAATAATTTAGATTAAAATATCATATTAGTATATAAATTAAATATATTACTAAATATGATATGTGTGTCTTAATATTATATTTACTGTTATAATATCTATAATATCAACTATAGATATTAATATGTATAATTAGGATATGTTTATATAATTATGTGTTTATAAACACTTACTTACGATTATAAAATATTTTAATCAGTGTTATGTTAGTCTATATTAATTATATTATATAATATACTTACTTAATGATGATATATAATTATGTTGATATATTTCATGTTTATATATAGTTATAAACTGATTATAACTATATATTAATGTTAGTGTGCCAATATGGTTTAGTTTAATTATATATATATATATATATTTACAAAAAAGTTTTTCATCTAGAGCTGAAGCTGAAAAATCTTTAGCGGAATTTTAAAACCCTACCTTGAAGCCACAATATAAATAAGTTCTTGAAAAACCCATTCCAAACACCAAAATTCAATCATTGGGAAGGCCCATTAATATGGACCGAATCAATTATGTACCATCCAAGGCCCTACAGATAGAAGCCCGTAAACTTACTTCAGAAATGTTTTACGATTGTTTCCAATCTTTAAACACATGGACTGAAGCCCAGAAAATTTTTCAATATTACCCACAAAACCGTGGACGATAGAGACCCAAACCCATTATTTTTCCCCAAGCAGATCCTTTAACCACCTATCTATTTTTTCAAAGTGGACTTATAGATACCATCTATCTCACCAAACTCGATCTCCTCTCGGAATTTCCCACTGGATTCATTCAAGCAATCAAAAACTATAAGGATAGATTTGCTAAAGAAAGAGAAGTATTCATCAAGATCTTTAGCAGTTATCCTATTTTCAAAGAACAAGACACCCTCAAAGATGCAGAATTCATCTTATCAAGAGTTGCTTTTCTCACTATTGCAATTAGTAACTGTATTTATCCAGCAATTTGTAACACCCGGTATCTGATTTACTCGGTACACTAGAAAAAAAAGGTATTTGTTAAGCAGGTATATGGGTGAGTAATCAGACAAACAAATGGGTCATGTCGAAATTTCAGTAGAATATAGGAAAGTTAGGCTTACTACGGGTTTTGGTGGCATTAAGCCTACCCATCCCTTAGTACCAACACGGTCTAAAAGGCGGGTCATGTCACAATTGATGCAATTCAATTTTCATTGCATTGAAGGAGTATTTATTCAAGGATCATGAATTATCGCATAATCCAATACCAAAGTCAATTATAAAGGACATAACCTCGTTATGGTTTCAAATTACAAAACAACAATCACACCGGATGCATTACAAATAATCAAACAATTTTTACTGCCATTTTCAACTATGGAAGGAATCTTTCAAGAGCTTTCCTCTACTTGGAAGTATGCAATTTGCCATCAATTTCAAGGATTATCTACACACAAATGTCAATATTGTCCTTCAACAGCCAAACAAGACAAGGAAGACACTAGTTCAATTGAAGCAATTATTGAAGACTGAAGCAAAAATGTAGTCATCATGGAAAAAGGTCATTCTCACGACCATAAAAAAATTGTAAATTATTAAAGTCATTGTAAATTATTAAAGTAGTTTAAGTCCTGTAATTAGTTGTCAGGAATCTTTTTAGCTTTATGACACCTTTTAGTCTTATCTTACTTTAGCTTTTTCTTTATGTCACTTTAGCTTTGCTTTTATTAGATTCTCTTTTCTGTCAGCCATCTATTTTGGCCCTTTCTTCTTTTTTCTTCTGTATAATGTAATAAGGCATTTGCCTCCAAAAATATGAAATAATAAACTTTCTAAGTTCTTACCATTTCTCTCTGCTCTTTGCCATGAATTGGCTATCAAACGAAACTGGAGAATCAGGTATTAACTTATATGTTTTTATCATTTCATCGTTGCATCTCTTCATTAACACTTAGATTCATCATTTATCAAATTTTAATTATAAGTTATCATTCCAGATTGTTATAAAAAGATCTTCTTTCCTTTTACTCAGATCATGGGCTATTTCGAACAAAAGCAAATATTAAAGAATTTGATCAAAGAAACCTATGATAGAGAACATGGATTAGATCGTATACTAATCAGATATCATGCATACAACAAACAAGCGCATAATTCCAACGATGCTAGACGTTATGCACGCATGTTTGATACATCTCAAATTATTCTCTACATCAATCAACTCAAGGATATTAACAAAGAGAATAGGAAAAACTATATGTTTCTGATTAATCATCTTATCGACTAAGCTTGTCTTCATTGTAATCACATCTTCTAATAATATCAAGTTTTCATTTTCTTCTTTCTTTTATGACTTATTTTAAGACTAAAGCTCAGCTCAAACATTTAATCAAGCATTGTTCTGAAGTAGAAGAAAATTAGAATAAATGGATAGAAAGATACGAAGGATATCTAGAAATAGCAAAGATCAATAACAATTACCAGCAAGAATATGAAGTAACTCAGATGATTCTATTTCTTAAAAATATCCAACAAAATAATAGGAGAAATAGAAAAGAATTTCTGAATGAAATAAACTATCTTGTAGATTAAATTTTCATTATCCGTGATCTCCCAGTTTATTCTATTTTATATATTTACTTTTCTTACCTTCTATTACATTCAACCATTTATATTTCTGCTTTTTATCTATTTCTTATCTTTAGATTTTGCCAAAATGATATACTTCCTTGAAGCATGTTTTATTTATATATTTGATTATTATCTTAGGAAATATTTATGGTGTAAATTCTTTCATCTCGACTTCGCCTATACATATACACCTCAGCTTCATTAATACATACGTACATATGTACTGTATCTATAGTTTGTATTAATGACAACAACTAATTGTTCTATTTGTAATCAATTAATCAATCAAATCAGATATACAGAACAATAAAAAGATAAATATTATGATGAATTTAAATATTTCGAAAATCGTTATAATTATTTAATATTTGTTATATCTAATAATAGAGCTTTACAACTAATTAAAGATAATCTAGGTTCAGCCCAAACATTGTATAATTTTTATAATCAAGAATTAAATTATTTAGAAAGAACCTTAAATGATCATCAAATAAGCACTAGGTATCATGACTGAACAAAATCAAGAATCAACTATTTTAGATGTTGATAATTTAGAATTAACCGAATCTTTAGGTACATTTCATATTAATACATTATTATCTAATGATAAATAAAAACAAATTTCAAAAACTCAGCTGAATTTAAAATCAGGTCAAGATATTCAACATTCTTTATTCCAAAATATTATTAATCATAAAAATGTTATTTATTTTGGTAAAATAATTCATGAAACTCTTATACGAATTGATCAATGTAATGGCCATATAAGAATTAATTTAATTAATCAAGAACAAATAAGTAGGCAATTACAAAAAATTCCACTTGAAAAACGACAGAAAATTGGTTATATTCATTTTTCTACAATTCAAATCCTTTTAAAATCCACTTTCAAGAAGGCATCGATTCTCCTATACGAATGGAAATTGTAGATGAAAGAAGGACTAATTTAAATGATCAAATTATAGGTATTATGAATGCAAATCTAGCATATGGAAAAATTAAATTTAATACTCAATTAAAATTAGGAATACCTTTGAAATCTCATAAATTGGATGAAACCATAACAATAGCATATAAAATTTATAAAGAAAATCTAATGACCCCTGGACAATTTCCTTTTTCTATAACATATCAAATTAGTTATACTTTAACTAATTTACATCATAGTATTGAATTTAAAAACACTGATAAAATTTATATTGATCAATTATTTAATGATGGTGTTAAAGTCAAAACTAATTTTTGAACAAAATTAAGAATGTTACCTGCTATTCAATATCCCATCCAAGTAAACTCATTTTTTGAAGCTTCTACCTCTTCTATATCACCAATTTTATCTAAATCTCAATTTGTAAGATTAACAAAACCAATTCGTTTTATTGAACTTAAACAAAATAAAGAAAAATCAATTAAAATAACAGATCCTTTTATAATAAAATCAACTGATCTGATTGATATAAAAACTTAATTAAATGAATTAACTACTTATATTAAAAATACTCTATGAGTATTACTCAATATATTTAGGAAATAAAAGAAAAACAAGGACAATTAGCAATATATTTAGATAATGTGATACAAAAACAAACAATACTCATAAGTATAATACAAAGGATAGAAGATAATCATAAAATCATAAACGACCACATATAACAACAATTAACACAAATAGTACAATGTCAAGAAAAATTATTCAAATTTAAGCCATCAGATAAAATAAAGCAATGCGAAAGCAAAGTGGTATTAGAGCCTACAAAAGAAGACTACATTTCAAATAAAATATTAACACTCGAAAAACCATGGACAATTTAAGTCAAGGCAAAGAATCTTTAGAAAATATTGAAAGAAATATCAACTCTCAATTATTAGAAATTACTCAATTAGTACAAAAACTTACATTACAACCTCAAAATGAAAGCATTCAACAAATAACAGATAAAGATGAAATTATTTATGGTTATGAATCCGATCAAGATGTATATGTTGATGAAGATCAACTAGAAAGTAGTAACAGTAGAAATTTCATAAGACAACAGACTATAAAACAAGAACAAATAATTGGGGAAAAACACAAAAAGGAACAACAACATTCATATCAATGGCAAACTATTGAATCCATTAATCAACATGGTTATTATAAAAAAGGATCAAAAATAGAATGATATCCCACTGAATATATGTCGAAACATATTTACTTAGGACCAGATGGAATATTAAATCTTGATTGTGTATTACAACCAGAAAAATTAATAATGGAATGGTCAAATAAATT
>JAOSBN010151234.1:0-23841 GCA_027563595.1 Erythroxylum suave | reverse complement strand
CATCAACTAGGAGTCAACAAATGCAATAGCAGCTATGAAAATGCAGCCAATTTATAATATAAACTTGGCTCAATCACTTGTTGACTTTAGGCTAGTCGGGGTAGGTCGGACATGGCTCAAGCTCAGTGGCCATCCCTACATGTGTATGGTATGGGTTTACTAAAGTCCTTAAACACTATTAGTTAAGGATCACTGTATTTGCTCTTAATTCATTTATACATATTTCATGTATTATGACATTATATTTTTATATACTAAAGATCATCCTTTTGTTTTGTCATATAATTTATTATAATACTGGTGAAAGCCTTAAGATCCATGTTAATCTTAAGCATTTTAAAGGTAATTAGGCATATATATATATAGATTGACCTTGAGCCTATATCTTTAGGACACATACATAGATATATACATAAATCCATAGATTTAATAAAACTTATGGGGGTATAAGTATTTAATCTCATAAGGGTTTTCTCTAATAAGGTTTATCATTAAGTGAGAGAAAATAAATTTAATGTAGTTTACCATAAAGTTCAGAGAAATTGAGACTGATAAATATAACAATGATACATTTCAGATCATACACGTATCATTGTAGTTTGTCATACTGTGGTTTCTCATTCATATTAGTGAGGTATATTAGATATGTGTGATTGTATTGTATTTTATATCACTTATGACACATGCATTTGATATTTTTGGTATCGAAAGCCTTACGAGATTGAATGATAAACTTTCATTATCTTTGGATCAAATATTTTAAATTGTTTGACCTTTACATTAATTTTCTTAACCACTTTTACTGTTTTTATTATTGAAATAACTATTGCGATTAATATTTGTCCAAGGGGGAGAATGTTAGTGATTTTTTAATTAGATAATTATTAATTATGTGTTTTTATAAAATTAAGGTTAAGAAAATCAAATTTGATCTTAAATAAAGATTATAAAGATGCTTAATAAATGGTCTGGTTAAATAAGCTGAAGTCCAGTGAGGAAAATGGGTCTTAATCAATGTCGGTTGATTATTTATTAGGCCTGTGATAGGGAGGCCCAACAAGGTTACTATAAATAGCTACTAAGTTCTCCTACTATTTGCTTAAGTAAGTTCCTAGATGTTCAATATCTTTGACCTGTTAAGAGGCCCACACGTTAAGAAAGGTGCAGAAAGATGTTACTAATATAAGGATATAAAACTTTAATAAAACTTGATCGAAAGTTTCAAGAGCTTGTTTATTATGCAATGGATAGCAAAACATGTACCTTTCCTTATTTTCTTCATTAATATAAGTTCATGGTTAATCCTGGGTCCATAATTAAATGTTATTTTATGCCTAATAATCCCAAAATTTAAATCCGCAAACATTAGGCTTATTGATATCTATATTCTTAAAAACCTGATATTGAAAACCAAATATCAAATTTGCTTTGTTAAGGTTTTATATGCCCCAACTCTAGCCTTATAACTAGTCCTATTCTTTCAGTTAAGAAAGAAGATAATACTTGGCATATGTGTGTTGATTACTGATCACTAAACCAAATTACCAAACTTGAAAATACTTAATACCTAATATAGATGACCTTATTGATGAGTTACATGGTGCTGCTTGTTTTAATAAAAAAGATTGACATTAGGATATCATCAAATTCGTGTCATTCCTATTGATATTGGTAAAACAATCTTTTATACTCTCTTTTTCCATTATGAGTCCATAGTAATGCCATTTAGGTTTACCAATGCTCCATTAACTTTCCAAGTTATCATAAAGGACCTTTTTAGACCAAGTCTAAGAAGATTTATTTTATTATTCTTCGATGACATTTTATTTTACAATCTATCAGTTAAGTAATACTTAAAGCTCTTAGAGATTACCCTTAAGCTTCTTAATTTTTGGCTAAGGCTTCCAAGTGCTTATTTGGCTAGAGAAAAATATCCTTTTTGGGTTATATGGTATCTATTGTAGGTGTTGAAGTAGATTAAGACAAAATTTAGGCTGTCTATGATTGTCCTGTGCCAATTAAAGTGAAGGAATTACTATAATTTTTGGGGTTAACAAGGTATTAATTTGTGTTGAATTATGGAATTATTTCTTAACCATTAACTGATCTCACAAAGAAAAATACATTTAAGTGGTCATCAATAATTGACAAGGCTTTCTAACAACTTAAAAATGGTTTGAATTCAGTTCTTGTATTGTGCCTCTCAAATTTTATTCAACCATTTACAATAAAATGTGATGCCTTAAGTGAAGGAATTATAGTCATACTTCTTTAGAACTATCATCTCATGGCTTATTTTGGTAAGGAATTTTCTTCTTCTAATCATTTAAAATCCATATATAATCAAGAATTACTTGTTCTTGCTCCTGCTTTACATAAATGGAAACATTAACTTTTAGGATAACATTTCTTTGTCACGATCAATCATCTTAGCCTTAACTTCTTTTTGGATCAGCGTATTACTAATAATGAAAAACAAATGTTACTTATAAAGCTATTATCATTTAATTTTTTCATTATTTATAAAGTGAAAAAGAAAATAAAGGGCTTATACACTTCTCGATCTCCATAGTATGCCAGTTTTCTAGCTTTAACTTTTCTGATCTCTTTGGACTTTATGGATTTCTAAGAAGCTCTCCAAATGGGTAATTACACTAGCAAAATTATTGAGGGATTCTCTGAAGACCATTTCTTATTTAGCTTACAGGTAGATGACCAGAACTTATATTACTCGAATCATTTGATAATCCTAAACAATACATCTTTAAGGTAAAAACTTATATCTAGATGTCCTCAAGTTTGTCTATGGGTCATAGTAGATATTTAAAGACTTTTAAAAGGTTATCTTCCATCTTTTTCTATCCACAATTAAAGCAAGATATCAAGAATTATGTTCAAAATTATTTAGCAACTCAATAGAAAAAGTAACAAGCCATGACTCCTGCGAGTCTCTTGTAACCCCCACCAATGCTAGAGAGGATATGGGAAGATATATCCCTAAACTTTGATAGGTGTGCATTAGGTTATATTTTTATAGGAATTTAGCATGTGTTTTCTAGTATAATTGTTATTTATTGTTCTAGTTTAGGGTTCATTTTGTATGTTTTCATTAAGTTTGATTTCCATTGTTGTTCTTGTGTGTTTGAAGCTAATTGAGGGTAAGAATCGACTATTTTTTATGTAGGAAAGAAGAGGGAGCTACTTGGAGGTTGAACAAAAGATCAAAGAAGAGAAGACAAGAAGAGTGGTTCTGTGCCTAATTCTCACTATACGTGGGAATTACATAAGAAATGAGGAGTTTCTGCAATTCGCCTCTGACCATCAACTGAAATGTGAATAACCCGTCCTCCTCTCTTTGAAACAAGGGGCGCTTCTGGTTCTGTCGGCACGCTCATGGGAATCATCCAAATTACCATGGGCAATTTGCGAGGCTTCATTAAACTTAGGGTTTGGACTATAAAAGCATCATTAAGTCTCCGTCTTCAAGGGAGACGACACCCGTCTATAGAAACACCATCCTTGAGTGAAGAACACATGTTTGGAGCATTGAGGGAGGATTGAAGACAAGGATCATCATCAAGATTGGGCAAAATAGCACATCAACCCTAAAATTCCAGATTTTGGAAAAGAAGAGAAGGAGTTCTCATATTCAATTTTTTGTCCCTTTATTCCCTCTAGTCTTTGTAAAGGTTTATTTGAATATTGATGACGTTATGGAGACCACGATAGGCTAATTTCATTTTAGGGATTACTTTGGAACTATTTTGTTAGAACTTTTATTTTATTGAATTGAATGAAATTGTCTTTGTTTAATGCAATTTTCTTTGTTGATTGTTGTTCTTAATTATCTTCTTGCAAAAAATTGAGAGAGTGAGTGAGATGAAATTCGTGAAGGATTGTACAATGAGAGTTGGCAAATTATAGACTAGAAATCATCATGTTAATTGCATAGTTAGAAGAGATATCTTGATTAGTCAATTGATCACCCGTAGGATAGTTTAATAACTAGTTAAATCAGCAGAGTCATAGGGTAAGTTGAGCGATCGTTCAATCGATTCCCATTAATTCAATTAGAGACAAATTGTTGCACCTTGCGAGAGGGTAATTGGTACATTCAGAAATCTAGGGTGAGACATAAGTCAATCAATAAAATAGGAGGGAGACAAAGTAAGGAAAAAGTAATCTCTAGCATTTAGATTCTTAAATTCAGATTTTCTACAATTGTGGTATTGTCCATTGTTTACATTAGTCTTTTAATTTTAATTTAATTTTTTTAGATTATTTATATTTAACAATTTTGTTTCTTAAACAAAGTTGTGTCTAAATTAAGCGGTGTCTGGGCCTCAATTCCTGTGGAATCGATATCTACTCTTTTTAACTACGAGTCACGACCCGTTCACTTGTGGTTTTTGAACATAAAACAAGTAGATAGGTTTTATCATCAACAAGTTTTTTATGCTATTTCCAGGGATTAATGGTTGAGCATCGTGATTGATTTAGATTACTTTAATTTAAGAGTTTTTGATACTTTTTCTTGTGTGATTACAGGTGCATGAACATAAGGAGCAGACGAAGGACGAAAGAAGCGATAGAAGACGAATTTCCTGACATTAAGACGCATGAAAGAGAAATAAGAAGGGCGAAGCGTCTAAATTTTTTGAATCAAGATATGGTTGAAGAAGGAGAGCAAGGAGGACTAGAGCGAACGTAGATGAACTTCATGAGGCCAAGATTTAGTCCTCAAGGAATGGTGAGACCAATAGTCCAGGCAAATAATTTTGAGATAAAGTTCGCGTTACTTAAAATTCTACAAAATAGTGTGTAATTCTACGGGTTATCTAACAAGGATCCAAATGCTCACATTACAAACTTCTTGGAGATCTGTGACATGTTCAGATTCAACGGAATGCCTGATGATGTTGTAAAGCTGAGACTATTTTCATTCACTTTGAAGGATCAGGCTAAAGTGTGGTACAATTCCTTCAATTCAGGCCAGATCACGACTTGGGAGTAGCTCACCCAAGCATTCCTTTCCAGGTACTTCCCATTGACAAAGACGATGAGGATTATCAAGGAGATAACAAATTTTTAGTAGAGCAACGGAGAAACTCTCTATGAAGCTTGGGAGAGATTTAAGGAACTTCAAAGAAGCTACCCACATCACAACCTCCCAAAGGAGTTTCCACTTCAAACATTCTATAATGTAGTGAATCCCAGTATAAGAGGGATAATTGATGCAGCAACCGGAGATTCATTGATGAGGAAGACAGTGGAAGCAGTATAAGATTTGTTGGAAGAGTTAGCAAGCAACAACTGCATGTGGTCGAGCGAGAGGAGCAAACAAAGCTAGAAGGAACAAAAGGGTATGATACCTATTGATTCAATTACTGCCTTACAGGCTCAAATCATGACATTTATAAAGCAGCTTAACAATATGCAAGGAGCATCTACCTTAGCAGTGAAGGTGATGCAAGCACGTTGTGAGCTATGTGGGGAGAGCAATCACAGCTCATTCGGGTGTTTTCTATTAGGAGCTGGTGGCACCGAATAGGTAAGTCACCTAGGCCAGCCATAGAAAGGTAATAACTCTTATTCTAACACGCATAATTCAAGGTGGAAAAACCACCCCAATTTTTTATGGATTAACAACAATACAGGTGGCCAAACAAGACCACAAGAACTATTAGGATTCCAACAAGATCGAATTGGAGCATTGGAAAATAAGTTGGAAAAATTCACGGAAATGTTTAGTTCCAAACTGGTAGCTCAAGTAGAGAATTAGAAAAGAGTGCATGTAAGCCAAGAGGAAAGTAAATCGAGAATGGAGGTACATTTTGACTTGATTGTGAAGAATCATGCCTCATCGATCCATAATTTGGAGGTTAAGGTAAACGAACTTGCTGATGCTTTATTTTCTAGAAGTATAGGCAGATCATCAAGCAAAACTGAGGATATTCTAAAGGAGCAGCTCAAAGCTATTACACTTTGAAGTGGCAAGCAAATGGAAGAACCAAGTTTGAACAAGGACAGCCATGAAAAAGAGAAAAGGATAGAGATAGAAGAACAAAAGGACGAGGCTAGGCCGTATGTACCACCACTGTCGTATAAGCCCAAACTCCCGTATCCACAAAGAGTGAAGCAACATCAGGTGGACATTCAATTTTCCAAATTTCTAGAGAAACTAATGAAGCTACAAATTAATTTTTCACTAGTGGAAGCTTTGGAGTCTATGCCCAAGTATGCAAAGTTCTTGAAGGATATACTCACTCACAAACATACTTGGGAAGACAATTAGATAGTTACATTAATGGAGAACTACAATTCTATTATTTTGAGTAAAATGCCTTCAAAATTGCAAGATCCAGGGAGTTTCACTATTTCATGTGTTGTTAGCGATTTTGAATTTTCCAAATGTTTATGTGATTTAGCTGCAAGTATTAATTTGATTCCTTTGTTTATTTTTACGAAACTAAGATTAGGAGAGGTCAAACCAACTTCCATGCTGATTCAACTTGTAGATCAATCAATTAAAAGACCATTTGGAGGTGTGGAAGTCGTATTGGTAAAAGTGGATAAATTTATAATTCCTATTGATTTTGTTGTTTTAGACTTTGAAGCTATTAAGAATTGTCCATTGATTTTGGGTAATCCCTTTATGAATATTGGTAGGGAATTAGTTGATGTACATGAAGGGAAACTTATGTTGAGAATTGGTGATGAGTAAGTTGAGTTTAATATGACAAAGCCTTTGCAGAAACCGATGGATGAAAATGTGTGTAAGAAAATTGAGGTTGTAGATGAGTGTGTGAAGGAGATTAAAGAAAGAGTCGATGAGGTCAATGAAATAAATGAAGATGGAAGTGTAAAGGAAGAGGATGTATGTGAGGATATGGAGTTAGAAAGGTTAGAGAGAGTTAGTGCACCTACACCACCTTCTACTATTAAACCTCCTACTTTAGAGCTTAAACCTTTACCTTTTGATTCGATCCCTTTTGTTCTTACCCTTGGAGGTCAAACCAAAAAATTTTAATTCCAAGGATTGCAGTATAGAATGCAACCTCGGGTTGTTTCACTTAATCAGAACCTGATGAATGGAACTAAGCTAGCCTATATGTCATGATATGCAACAAAATTAGCAAGGAAGAAGGGGTTTAATTCTTTGGAAATTTGGATAAAAATAAGCAAATTGTAAGAAAATGTAATGAAAAGTATTTTTTGGATTTCGGGAATAGAAAAGTGATAAAATGAAAACAATGATCAAATGATGATAGTTTTCTCTTGAAAACAAGCTTTGGCTATCATAGTTCAAAACGAATTTTTACGGGAGTGAATCACTAAGTTTCAAATGGTAAACCTTAAAGAATTCTTTAAGCACAAGGTTTTAATCATTGAACTCCATTTCTTAAAACCTTTTTGAATGCTCTTAGTGTGTGCAATGGATAATTCAATGCAATAAGTCATTTTGGGGTCTAGAATCATCTCCATATCAAACACAACTAGGTAGATAAAAGAGAATTAACCAAATCACAAATAGACATATATGAGACTTTATATTTTCAAGTTCCGAGTTCTACATTAACAAATCCCAATAACACATTGAATGTTCAATACTTGATTAAAATCTAATCAAGAATATTCAACTACAAATTACAAATCCTAAACCTAGGAGTTCATAACAATGTAGCTGAACATGGAATAAACTACTCCCCTTTGAAGCCCACTGAACTCTAGCCATTATTTTCAAGAGGAAATAGGTGCTTAGCCAAGCATTACTTTAGGAGAATTCACAACCGGGAACCCACTAGAAGCATCCATGGTAGTAGCTATCAGGTGAGGAGTTGACGGTTAAGTGGAGGAGAGTGGATGGTGGAGTATCTGAAGGTTTTAGAGAGTGAGAGTGTTTTTTTTTCTTATTACTGTGTCGGCTCCCTCTTAACCTAAAATGGTAAGTTTTTAAAAGAAATGGGTTATGATCAGGTTGCACAGTGGGTAAACTTCTAAAAATGGCTCAGGTATTCGAAGGTTCATCGTAGCGATAGATAAGTTCGTTGTAGTGAACTTTTCCTGAAAGTTTTAGCTGCATTGTTGGTTCTTTCGCTGCGGCGGTAGAATTAATTTTCACCGCGACGAACTTTTCTCGAAAGTTCTACTTGGAATTCTTCATACTTCACCACGACGACACAACCTTTTCGCTGTGGCGAACTTCCCATTGCACCTGTTCACTTGTTGACTTGTCTTCAGCCTTTCCTTGACTTTACATCTTCTTGAGTTTCTTCTCCTTAAGTCTCCTACAATGAACAAATGGTAGTTTGCAGTATCAATTGTTCTCAGAAAATTAATTAATGCAATTAATACTGATTTGTGACAAATTTTACTCTCAAACTAAATAAAATAAAGGTAGATAGTCAAGAGTCAAATTAAGCATAAAATCTAGAAATAGGAGCCAAGAAGTGTAGTAAAAGTCATGAAAATGTCGCCAATTTATATAAACTTGGGCTCAATCAAATTCCCCCCACACTTAGACCTTTCTACTTTTGGACAAAGTTTATAAGAGTCAAAGAGACACAAGTGCAAAATAAAATCCCAACCATGCTTAAAATAAGAGTAGGAAATTGGTAAAAATCACTTTCTCAGAAATCAATCAAAGCATATTGAAAAAGTGCCAAGAAAATAAACACTATAAGAATTTAATCGAAGAGATTGAGCAAAAGAGATTTCAGTCAAGGCAAGGTGTTTGCTCTCATCTCACTTGTTTTTGGGATAATTTCACTCTAAAATTTGCGTACTCCATTATCTACCATAAGCTTGTGATAGTTCTACCTCTCCACTATAAGAACTATAATTTCAAAAATCAAAAGGACTTTTCAAGGTTGTAATGCACTGAAGGCTAGATGAAATGGATTGAATAGACAAAAGAAGAAAGAAAAAATATGAGTACATGCACCACTATTATGAACTAGATGTCAACTGTAAGACAATATTTACACAAATGTCAACGTAATCCTTCTTTTTTTTTAGATTGAGAATATTTTCCTTTGAGAATATATATATATATATATATATATATATATATGTATGTATGTATGTATGTATGTATGTATGTATATTTTGTTTTTGATTTTGATTTTTTTAATAATCAATTTCTTGAGACAACTAGAAGAGAATGAGAAATAAAATATTAACACAATAAGAAGATGTGCGTGTGTACTAAAAAATATGGCTCAAGGGGTTAGCAATAGATAAGTGTTTATGGGGTTTGTGTTTGGGTCAACAGGGTTTTGAAAGAATGATTCTATCATGTTAACAAAATTCTAGTTCATCAAGCTTTGATTAAGAACTAAAACAAGTTCTAGAGAGATATGAAATTAAGTAAATACACACAACAATGAAAGAATTCAAGCCTAAATATCCTTCCAACAAGGTTAATATCTCAATTAACAATCTCAAGATTTAAAAACATAAAGTGCTATTTTGTCAGCATTCCCTCACTTACTTTATGATGAAAACATTGCAAATGAAATCAGCCAAATCTGAATATCATTTGAAGAATAGAAGGTATTTTCAAAAACACAGAGACCACTTTGAAGCTTATAAAATCTTTGAGATACAAGAGTGACAAGAATCTAACTAGGGAGAATTGTTAAATTGAGGCAATTAAAAAAAAGTTTCTATAAGAGCATGGCGCTGCGGAGAAAACAAGAGTTCGCTGCGGCAAAATATTAAGTATGCAAATGTTGTCGCGGTGAAGAAAGAATTTGTCACGGCAAAGAAAGAATTTGCCGCGGCAAAAAGAATTAATTCCATACGTTGCCGCAGCGAATATAAAATGTGCTGCAGCGAAAAATTACAGAAACATTTGAATCAAACAATTGGCCTCAATCACCAAGCTTAAAATTTTTACATTACGCACAATTGACTTGCCCAAGCAGTTAAATGGCCAAAAATGATGCACAATGTACAACAAGAATGGCAAATTGAAGCAACCCCCACACTTAAACGCAATATTGTTCGCAATATTGAAGAACAATTAACAGGAATATGCAATCAAGGGAAAGTGGAAGACTCATTAGCAACACAACAGAAATATAAAGAGAATTATGTAAAAATTGTGATAAAAAAGTTTAGACATTACAAAATTAAACTGAGCATCCAAAAACTCTAACTACTCCATTGGGTGATCATCCCCAGCATCAGAAGGATCTGCTCCTGATGGGCCAGAACCGATAAGCGAGTCATCTTCATCAGAAGGAAGCTGGAAGTGTAGGTGCTTGGCGAGTAAGGCATCCATCTGCTGACGATTTTGCCGATCTCAATCCTGCAGGGCGATTGCCTGAAATAAGGTGTCCCGGAGGGTAGCTAGGTCTGCAGAGAGGCCATCGACTCGGCTAGCAAGGGTCTGTAAAGGGACGGGCTTAGGAGGGGTCGGAGTCAGAGGATCGTCCTCACTTGCCACTGCAGTAGCATTGTTGATAACAACAGCAGGAAGTGGGGTGGATGGGGTAGGAGGATGGATTTGGGGTTCTTTAAGGCGGACGTAACGAAACAGAGGAGTTGGGTCAAAATAGCTATCATTGTTGAATTCTAGAACGTTGTGGGCCCAAAAAATGTTTGTGAAGAGGTGGGGGAAAGTGATGGCATTGGTGAGTTTGATGGTGGTGATGGAGTCATGGAGGGCAGAAATAATGGTATGAGCTATGTCGACTGGGCGACCAGTCATCAGAAGGTAAAGGTATAGGGATTGCTGTTTCGTTACGTAGGCTAGATGGGAGGTTGGGATGATGTTGTTACTAACAAGGTAGAGTTAAAGATGAGCTTCAGGTCAGAGATTAGAACATTTTAGATAACGTTGATAGATCCTTGGTTGGTGCTAGGCGACGCCCTCGGGACAGAGGTTACGAATAACATCGTCCCATGGATAATGATGGATCAACTGATCATAGTGGTAGTGGAGAATAAGAGGGAGGTTATAATGCTCATGGATGCTTGCTGTGGTGAATGTAGTGGGGGCTTTCACACTACGAAAATTAATTTTTAAGGTGTTGTGGAGTCGGGCATAAATGTAGAAATGGAAAACGAATTTATGGTTTCCCTTAGCCCTTGGTTGGACTAATCCTGTAGGCTGAGAGTATACCAGTTGATGGACAAAGGGATTGTTGTGTGCAGTCAAGGGAAATGAGCGCTCTCTGATGAATGGCCTAGCATCTATCTTTTCGGCTGGGTCAACAAATTCAGAATCAGCGCAAAATTACTGGATGAACCAGATGAGATGGTAGGGGAATGACGGGTAGTGTTTTTAGTTCCAGACATGTTCCTACAGAAAAACAAACATAGAAAAATAAACAAATGGACTAAACAAAATATACTAAAAGTCACAACCCATGAAGTTTGCCGAGGCGAACTTGACGTGTCGCCACAGTGAAAGCTACACTTACCACGTTGCGGCAAAAGTCACAGGCTACCACGCCGTAGTGAAAGAAAATTCTTCACTGTGGCGAACATTGCCCAAACTACAACAAAAATAAAGAGGTAGGAAGCAGAAAAAAGGCGAGATACTTACGAAGGAGACGGAGAGATGCGCAAATACGAATGATGAACGCAAAATGAACTGAGGAGAACGGAGGGAGAGGGATTTGGTGAAGGATAGTTTAGATTGCCGCAGCAAAGTAGAGGGAAGTATACAAAAATAAGGAAGGGAATGGTGGGTTGATAAAGAAGTGGAAAGGAAATTACAAAGAAGGATAGAGGGAAGGTTAAAAATCAGAAGCAAAATAAGGGTAGAAATGTAATTTCACTCGGTATTTTGACGCAGATAGATCTTTTTCCGTGGCGAAGGTTCCCCAATGTGAGCTCGCTGTAGTGAAAATTAATTATGTTGCCATGGCAAAGGTTGCTTCAAGGTGTTGAATTTGCCTGAGATATTTTTAAGGAACTGTTGCCGGGCGAACTCTTGGTTTGGAACTGTCACCACGATGAAGTGAATATTTAGCTGCGGCGAAGTTTTCCCAAAAGAAAAATTGAATAAGACAGACTATGAAAAATTCCACTAAAAAAGACTAACTAGATACTCAACTCATATGCAAAGTTCTTAAGCATTAGAAAACAAAATGCAATTAATCCATTTACACCAATTTCCTCAATCATATAAGATGGGTCATACATCAAGCTAAAACACAGTGAACATAAAAGAGGAGATGAATTATTGAATTAAAATTGCATAAACTGAAAACTAAACCTAGGTCCTACTGAAGTAGTTTCTCCCCCACACTTAGTCAACACACTCATGCATCCACAATGTCATATTTAATCACGGAGCAGAAGCAAGTGGCAAGTGAAGGATGAGAAACGACCTGATGACTACGGTAGATCCTAGATCTCCTGGTGGACGTTTTACTGATAGCTATTCCATGGTGAGGTAACTTGTCCACTTGGCACTTTGGTGTTAACGTCCACACTCCTCGGTTTTCCTGAAACATTAGTGAAAAATCCTTCTTCCAAGGAGTCATCAATGAATGAGTTCAGTGTGGAGTTGGAGTAAACGTGCTGGAGTTCAAACTTAGAGCATGCATCATTAATAATAATATCAAGCATGTTAACTCCTAGGAGCGAATAATCCTCATGGGGGTGTTTCATACCCTCATACATGTTAAAACTCACCTGTTGATCTCCTACCTCCATGGTGATTATACCTTCTTTCATGCTAATCATGGTACTAGCAATCTTTAGGAAGGGTTGACCAAGAATCAAGGAAGTATCTTGCACAACTTCAGAAGACATATTAAGCACATAAAAATCAGCTAGAAAAACTAACCCTTGATCTGGACCAAAATATCCTCTATAATGCCCACAAGATGCCCAATAGACCTATCAACCAATTGGAGAACTACAGATGTAGACTTAAGATTCTTGACTCCTAATGATTGATAAATAGACTTAGGCATAACATTAATGGTTGCCCCTAGATCTAACAAGGCTTCCCCTATGGTAACTTTGCCTATAGTGCAAGGGATAGTGAAAGATCTAGGGTCTTGGCATTTTACAAGGAATTGAGGCTTGAATAAGGCGGACACATTTGAGCTTACTCGGACTCTTTCATTTGGCCTAAACTTCCTCTTATGGTTACACAGGTCTTTAAGGTATTTGACATAAGAAGGAACCCGTTTCATAAGATCAAGCAAAGGAATATTGACTTCCACTTTACTAAACAAATCAATGATATCTTTTTCATACTTAATGTCAGTCGTTCGTTTGCTCATCAAATATGAATTAGGAAAAGGAAGGTCTTAAAGATTTACCTCCTTACCATTGGCTTGATTGGCTCCATGCTTTCTTAATTCCACATACTCTCTTGTTGTTGTTTGTTCCTTGTAGCTCTCTGAATTAGCTCCTTGCTCCTTGATTCAAACTTCTTTTCAGTCAAAAGTGATTTTTCTTTGGAGCTTTCTGATTTCTTGATTTTTTCCTTTGTTAAAGGAACCTCACTTGTTTCCCACTTCGGAGAGCTATTGCGTTTAAACTTTTGGGGTTAATAACGGTGTTTGAAGGAATAGCTCCACTACTTCTCGCTTGACTCTCACTCATGTTAACAATTAGGTGACAAAGGAATTGATATTTTCAGCTTTTGTTTCCCATTGCTCCATTCTCTTTTCTAGAGCATTAAACCGAGCAACATTCTTTGAAGAGTCTTACTGAATTAGAGAAGTTATGGAATTTAACTGATTATTGTTAGAATTCCTTCCTCCATCAAAGTTATCATATTTTGTAGCAGTTGGTTAGTGCCCTCCTTGGGTGGGACGGTCAGGGTTTGCTGTTGGTTAAGAAACTAGTTAGTGGAAGTACCAACTCCTCCCCCTTGTTGAAATCTGTTTGGTGCCCTTCCCTCTTCATTCCTCCAATTGAACCTAAGGTTTTCCTTCCATCCCTTGTTATAAGTGTTAGAGTAAGGGTCCCATTTCTGATTTGTCTACCCTGGATACATTACAGACACCTCTTCATACTGTCTAGGGCAAACACTGGATATGTGTATGACTGACCCACAAGTATCACAACTGGGTGAAGTAAGATCTATAGAAGATGTTAGGCGATGCACATTCATATTCTTCAGTTCTGTAGTGATGAAGGATAATTATAAGGTCGCTCTACTCTCCAAAGAGTCAACTTTTAACTCTAAACTCTCCATTCTTTTTGATTGGGCTGTTGTGGTGCCCAACTTATGCACTCCTCTAGTCTCCCTAACACTGTACTATTGATGATTCAAAGCCATCTTCTTAATTAAATCTCATGCCTCCGTAGCTGCAAGATCAATTAAAGAACCTCCCGATGCTGCATCTAACATACCTTTATCTTGACTTTTTAACCCATCATAAAAATATTGTACTAACTGCTCATCAGGTATCTGGTGATGGGGGCATCTAGACAATAGATCTTGGAAGCAGTTCCAATAATCGTAAAGGAATTCATCATAATCCTACCATGCTAAATAGATCTCCTTCCTCATCAATGAAGTTCTGGAGGCCAGAAAATAATTTTCCAAGAATGCTTTCCTCAAATTTGGCCAACTATGGTAGGCATTTGCCACATGTTCAGAAGACTCATATACCACTCCCGGGCTTTTCCTTCTAGTGATAAGTGAAAAACCTTCCATAGTACTTGATCAAGTGAGGCTCCTACCAACTTCATACTCTGATAGATCATGGAAAAAGATTGCAAATGCATGTAGGGATCCTCTCCTGTCAATCCATGAAATTTAGGAAGAGAGTTAATGAGTAATCCTTTAACTTCAAAATTAACATCAAAATTAGGACAAGCGGTAATAAATGGATCATAATTAACATCAGAAGTAGTTGCTTCCCTAATGGTTCTCCTTTGTTGATTCCCATTATTCTCTCCAACCTGTTCATGTTCCCCATTACCTCCATTATCACCATTCCTAGGTTGGATAACATGAAAGTTAGGGTTTTGCAGAAAAGTTGGGTTCTTAACCATGATCACTCTGTCTATCGACTCACTCTCACTCCATGGCTGACTAGACTCTTTTTCTCTTCTCTTCTCTTCTAATCTTTTGCAAACATCTCTCAATTTCATGGTAAAAAAGTAGAAGTTTGACTTTCTTGGGCATGTACGAAAACAATTTTAAATGGAACTAAAATAAAATAAAAAGTAAAAAAAAGTTCTTGTAAGCACACAAACTTAATTAAAAAGGCGAACATGCAAGTGTGTGATGTATGAAAGTGTGTGTAACAGTAAAGTGTGCTAGTAAAGTATGTATGTATGAAAAAGCAATAAAGAAATGTTCAAACTATGCGGTGTAAAATTGCTAAGTATGTAGCATGCAAAAAGTTTGGTATCCTATTTGTTTAAGTTTTTTTTTAAAAATTTTATGCTAATGAAAGAAAGTGAAATCCTATAATATGGACATCTATGATGCTAAACTATCTAAGATGCAATCTAAACTAAAGTTCCACACCTCTCTTAGCAGCAAAGAAAATGACAACAGCTAACTTAAAGAGCCAATTGCTTGGCTCCCCGGCAACGACGCCATTTTGATTCGATCCCTTTTGTTCTTACCCTTGGAGGTCAAACCAAAAACTTTTAATTCCAAGGATTGAAATATAGAATGCAACCTCGGGTCGTTTCACTTAATCATAACCTGATGAATGCAACTAAGCTAACCAATTTGTCATGATATGCAACAAAATTAGCAAGGAAGATGGGGTTTAAATCTTTAAAAATTCGGATAAAAATAAGCAAATTGTAAGAAAATGTAATGAAAAGTATTTTTTGGATTTCAGGAATAGAAAAGTGATAAAATGAAATCAATGATCAAATGATGATAGTATCCTCTTGAAAACGAGCTTTGGCTATCATAATTCAAAACAAATTTTTACGGGAGTGAATCACTAAGTTTCAAATGATAAGCCTTAAAGAACTCTTTAAGTCCAAGGTTTTAATCAATGAACTCCATTTCTTAAAACCTTTTTGAATGTTCTTAGTGTGTGCAATGGGTAAGTCAATGCAATAAGTCATTTTGGGATCTAGAATCATTTCAATATCAAGCACAACTAGGCAGATAAAAGAGAATAACCAAATCACAAATAGACATATATGAGACTTCATATATTCAAGTTCCGAGTTCTACATCAATAAATCCCAATAACACATTGAATGTCCAATAGTTGATTAAACTTTAACCAAGAATATTGAATTACAAATTACGAATCCTAAGCCTAGCAGTTCATAACAATGTAGCTGAATATGGAATAAACTACTCCCCTTTGAAGCCCACTGAACTCTAGCCATTGTTACATTTTCAAGAGGAAGCACATGCTTGGCCAAGCATTACTCCAAGAGAATTCACAACTGGGAACCCACTGGAAGCATCCATGGTAGCAGCTGTTGGGTGAGTAGTTGATGGTGAAGTGGAGGAGAGTGGATGGTGGAGTGTCTTAAGGTTTTAAAGAGTGAGAGTGTATTTTCTTGTCACTGTGTCGGCTCCCTCTTAACCTAAAATGGTAGGTTTTTAAAAGAAATGGGTTATAGATCGGGTTGCACAGTGGGTAAACTTTTGAAAATGGTTCGGGTATTCGAAGGTTTGGCGCTGCGATAGATAAGTTCATCGCGACGAACTTTTTGGAAAGTTTTAGCTGCATTGTTGGTTCTTTCATCGCTGCGGCATAATTAATTTTCGCTGCGGCGAACTTTTCCTGAAAGTTCTGCTTGGAATTCTTCATACTTTGCCATGGTGAACTTCCTGTTTCACCTATTCATTTGTTGACTTGACTTTAGCCTTTTCTTGACTCTACACTTCTTGAGTCTCTTCTCCTTGAGTCTCCTACAATGATCAAATGGTAGTTTGTAGTATCAATTGTTCTCAGAAAATTAATAAATGCAATTAATACTGATTTGTGACAAATTTTACTCTCAAACTACATAAAATAAAGGTAGACACTCAAGAGTCAAATTAAGCATAAAATCTAGAAATAGGAGCCAATAAGTGTAGTAAAGTCATGAAATGTCACCAATTTATACAATAAACATGGGCTTAGTTAGCTTCTCATTTGAGATATACCTTTTTAAGGAAGAACCAGACTTTACCTATCATTATCACCAATGAATTAAATTGTGAGCAAGAAGAGAAAGTGGTGAGACTATTAGGAAAAGGATAAAAGCTGTAGGTTGGCAAATTTCTAATTTTTTGGGGATTAGTCCAAATATGGTGATGTATAGGATTAACCTAGAAGAAGGATGTAGAATAATAAGAGAAAGACAGAGGAGGTTAAATCTGAATATGCAAGCGGTTGTAAAGAAGGAAGTGGTGAAACTTCTAGATGCAGGAATAATTTACCCCATTTTAGATAGTGAGTGGGTGAGTCCAGTAAAGTGTATACCAAAGAAGGGTGGAACGACGGTGATAGAAAATGAGAAAGGGGAAAAGATTTCTACTAGAATTGTCACAAGTTGGCAAGTGTGTATTAACTATAGGAAGCTAAATTTGGCCACCAAAAAGGATCATTTCCCTTTACCTTTTGTAGACCAAATGATTAAGAGAGTAGCTAGTCATTCTTTTTATTGCTTTTTAGATGGATATTCAGGGCACAATCAAATATGTATGTACCTGGAAGATCAAGAAAAGATCACTTTCACATGTCCATATAGAACTTTTGCATATAGAAGGATGCCTTTTGGGTTATGTAATGCACCTGCCACATTCTAAAGATGCATGATGTCCATTTTCGTAGACATAAATGAAAATCTTATGGAGCTATTTATGGATGATTTGTATGTCTTTGGAGCATCTTTTGATCATTGTTTTTTAAACTTAGACAAAGTGCTTCAAAGATGTGAGGAGTCACATTTAGTTTTAAATTAGGAAAAGTTTCATAGTTCAAGAGGGGATCATTTTAGGCCATAAGATTTCATACAAAGGGATTGAAGTGGATCGTGCTAAAACAAAAGTAATTGAAAAATTACCTCCTCCCTCCAACATCAAGGGTGTTCGAGCTTTTCTGGGTCATGCAAGGTTCTATAGATAGTTTATTAAAGATTTTTCCCTTATTACAAAACCTCTGACTCATCTATTAGTAAAAGATGTGCCTGTTGTTTTCGATGATGAATATTTAAATTCCTTTAACAGGTTAAGGAAGGTAGTCATAACAGCCTTAATTCTGACATCGCCTGATTGAACTCTTTCATTTGAGATTATGTGTGATGTAGGTGACCACACTATTAGGTGTGTACTAAGTTAGCGGAAGGAGAACAGGTTGCATGCTATCTACTACGCAAGCAAGACGTTGAGAGGAGCGCAATTGAATTACACAACTACTGAAAAAGAACTGTTTCCGGTGGTATTTGCTTGTGAAAATTTTTGTTCTTATTTGTTAGGCTTACAAGTTATTGTGTTTACAGACCACAAAGCATTACGTTACCTTTTCACAAAGAAGGATGCCAAGGCTAGACTTATTCGATGGGTACTCTTACTCTAAGAGTTTAATATTGAAATTAAAGACAAGAAAGGAGTAGAGAAAGTAATAGTAGATCACTTATTAAGACTTGAAGTCAGACATCATAAAGAGGAAGAGGAAATTAAGGAAAGTTTTCTTGACAAGACATTGATGATGGTAGGTAACCCTTTCCTTCCCTAGTTTGTAGATATTGCAAACTATCTTTCAGGTGGTATTCTTCCATCCGATTTGTGATATCAATAAAGGAAGCATTTCCTATTTCAATGCACTTATTATATTTTGGATGAACCTGTGCTTTACAAGATCTACGATGACAGTTTAATTCACAGGTGTTTTCTTGAAGATGAAATGCCTAAGATCTTAATTTAATGTTATAGCTCATCGTATATAGGGCATTATGGAGCTAACAAAACTACTGCATGAATCTTAGAGTGTGGATTCTATTGTCTAACTCCATTTAAGGATGCTCGTGATTTTGTGCTCAAGTGTGAAAGATGTAAAAAGTTGGCAACATATCAAAGAGAGATGAAATGCCACTTTCGAACACAATAAAGTTAGAGATATTTGATGTATGGGGTCTGGACTTCATGGGACCATTCCCACTTTCTGAAGGTAACACCTATATCTTAGTTGGAGTTGATTATCCTTCTAAATGGGTCGAAGTAGTCGCCACTTCAACCAATGATAGCAAGGTGGTTCAAAAGTTCATCAAGAAGATTTTTACTAGATTTGGGGTGCCTAGAGCAATCATAAGTGATGGGGGTAGTCACTTTAACAACAAACCATTTGAGAACCTGCTGAGAAGATACAACATACATTATAGAATAGCTACCCCGTATCATCCCCAAACTAGTGGTCAAGTGGAGCTGGTGAATAGAGAGCTGAAAAAGATTTTTAAGAAGACAACAAACATTAACATTTTAGGAAAAGACTCATCATCAAAATTGGACGATGCACTGTGGGCTTATAGAATAGCTTTCATAACCTTGATAGGCACAACATCATACCAGCTTGCATATGGCAAGCCATGTCATTTACCATTAGAGTTGGAGCATAAAGCATATTAGGAAATAAGGAAATTGAATATGGATTGGAAACAAGCATGAGAAAAACGATTATTACACCTCGACAAGTTGGATGAGTTAAGGTATGAAGCTTATGAAAATGTCAAGGTATATAAAGAAATAGTTAAGAAGTGGCCTGATGGCCATATCAGGAAGAAGGAATTCAAGAGTGGGGATTTAGTACTTCTATTTAACTCAAGACTTTAACTATTTTCCAAAAAACTTAAGTCAAGATGGAGTGGGCCTTTCAAGATTCTTGAAGTGTTCCCTTATAGAGTCGTGGAGCTAAAAAATGATAAAGGAGAAATATTCAAAGTCTATGGACACTGTTGTAAACCATATTATAGAGGGACATATCCACAAGAAAGGGAAGTTATCTTTCTCTTATCTTCCATTTTTATATGAATTAATGAAGAATAGTCAAGCTAATGACCTTAACTTACCATGGTCAATGTCCTCTGGGTGGTTTTTTGTCTAGTTTTTGTTTGAGTTCTTTGGGTTTGATCATTTTTGAATTGAGTGTGAATGATGTTCATGTTGATTTTGTTTGAATTTCAATATGCTTTCTTTTCAAATTTCTTGTTGATGATACTATCTTCATGTGTTTGTAGGTTCTGCGATTATGAGAATTCATTTAAGCATAGAAGAAGGTTTGAATTTGTGAGGAACACTAATTCCCACGTTCGTGGGAATTATAGTGATTCCCACACACGTGGGAATCCTCTCTGGAAAGTTTCTAGAGAGCAAACCAACACTATAGTGATTCCCACACACATGGGAATCCTCTCCAAAAAGCCCACACGCCTGGGATTCCTCTCCATAAAATTCCCACACGCATGGGAATCACTATAATTCCCACAAGTTTGGGAATCCTCTCCAGAAAGTTTCTGGAGAGCAAACCCAAACTTGTGGGAATTATAGTGATTCCCATGCGTGTGGGAATTTTATGGAGAGGAATCCCAGGCGTGTGGGAATAGTGGGGATTCCCACGAGCATGGGAATCCCATACAGAGGGAAACATAAGTTTCCCTCCATTTTCTATCTCACCCTATTTCCAAAATTTTTACATTCTTTCTCTTCAACCCACGAATTTCTCTCCTCCCACTCTCTAAAACACGTCAATTTCCCTCTAGATTCTTGAAAATTTATTCCATTCTTTCATTATTCTTACAATCTTTTGATCTTTTCATGCATTAATCTTTCCAAACAACAAGGATTTAGGTAAGTTTTTTTTGTACTCTTTCTCTAAAATTCGAATCTCACTTTATCTCTCTTATTCTTGCAGATTTTTTTGCAACAAAGGCACCAAAGAAGATGATGACTCGAAAATTGGGGGACGAAGTGTGCCGACAAGTTTCAAGTGAAGGCAAAAGTGATTTGGCGACAACTTACTGTACCCTTTTCCCAATTTACTCGGAAGAAGAAGGTACGCGTTTTCGTGTTTTTAGAAGTAGATGAGTAGTTACTCCTAGGTACTTTGATTTTGAATTGTTGGAGAATATAAGAGTGAGGACAAAGATTGAGCGACTAGCTGAGAACATAGGGTGGAATAGGTTCATCCGTTGTGAAATACAAGTTCACCCCGTTATGACAACTAAATTTTTCACTAAGTCCGCAATGCACCAAAGGCTTTAATATGTAGTGCTAAACATTTGCTATTGCAAAAATTCATGTACTTAACTGTGTTCAATAAAACTAAAAGTAATAAACGTCCGGTTAAAAAGCTTTTCTTCTTATGGTACATGGAATAAAAAGTTAGAATTAACACACCCTTTAGAATTTTTAGATCAATCATCAGTGTTGTAAACAAAAAATGTTCATATTTTTGAATAGGGCACATTGTTACTGTTTTAGCTCACTTTTATAACCATAATTTGGAAGAGGTACGTACAACGCCACTCGATATGTTTGACATATCGTGTTTTAGGCGGCTAAAGATTGTGGATGTTGGGACCCCGCCCTTGTGAGTCACGAGCCCGACGTCCTAAGTGACATCTAGATGTGCATCCCACAAAGGTGGCGTGCCCACATCAGCCAATCCTCATACCAAACTCACTTTACCTATTTCCGGATACATTTATGGAAAAACACAAGGTGGAATTTCAATTTGACCTCTTCTGAACATTTTGTCCCATGACTAGTATTTATAGCCTAAGTTTCTAACTTCTTCTTGATCCTTGATAACCCCTTCTTGTTGAAAACCATTATTTAGTTGAGTTCTGTAACTAACTCCAACTAAGTGACTATCCGATGTACAGGCGTAACTTCTTCTTTGTATCATTTGTGTTTTCAACTTCATCTATGTTTTGCGCTTTGTCTGTGTTTTGAACTTCGTTTGTGTTTTCCTTACATTTGTCTTTTGCGCTTCGTTTGTGTTTTGCTTGTGTCTGTCTTTTCCTTGAGTCTGTGTTTTCCTTGCGTCTATCTTTTCCTTGTGTCTGTGTTTTCCTTGTGTCTGTGTTTTCCTTGCGTCTGTATTTTCCCTTGCGTCTATGTTATGACGTCATCATAGACGATGCGTCTTTACCTTGTGTCTATGTTTTCCCTTTCGTCTGTGTTATGACGTCATCACAGATGATGCATCTTTACCTTGCATCTGTGTTTTCCTTGCTTCTGTGTTATAACGTCATCATAGACGATGCGTCTTCGCCTTGCATATGTGTTTTTCCTTGTGTTTGTGTTTTGGTGAGGTCATCACAGATGATTCCTTGCGTTTGTGTTTTCCTTGCGTCTGTATTTCCATACGTCTGTCTTTCTTTGCGTCTGTGTTTTGGTGACATCATCACAGACGATTCCTTGTGTTTGTACACTCCTACGCATTCCCCTTTTCTAAGGACCTTAACTTCCAATCCAAAGGTCCCAAAATTTCATACTATATACCGTTAGAAAGCTTAGAGGATGAACTACCACTTCCAAGAAGACAAATTTGTCCAAATCAGCTTAGATTAATACAGATCTTCTCCTGAAGTTAGGATACAAATTTTATCCCTATAGATTCTTGAAAATGCCATGTGGAGGTCTTAAAGAAAAATCATGAGAAAAAACATACATATATTTCATTAATCTTCCTAAACAAATAAGAGTTTTACAATGCTTTATTGGGCATTTAGAGCCCCCTTGCATCATAATTCAAAATACAAAGTTTATAAAAACTAAAATGACTTAAAATGTGACTAAAGCATTGGTTTACATGATCTAACTTAAAAAAAAAAACATGCAAGCTGGAGTGATGCCTTAACTCTTGACTTACTCAATCTCTTGCTCATCACTTGACTGGGAGGAGGAGAATGAGGTTGAGCTTAAAGCTCGTGGGTAACAATTTATAATAAATAACAAGCGAAAACATTTTAAAATGTTCATTGACATCGAACCTTTTCATAATCGTAGTAATTCGCATTTAAAATCATAAAATACTTATTTCTTGGAATTCTCAATTTGTCAAAAAATCACAATAGTACAAATCATGAATGCATACATCATGTCAAACATATGATGAGCACATAAGCATATCAGAATGGTTTGGGTAAGTCCAAAATATGACGCACTACATATTTCCATATAATGGTCCTATGTAGTCGTAAACTTGAGGGAGTCCTTAAAGGAGCTGTGTGCCACTAGCGGACAGGCGAGAGAAGCCTATACTTGGGTCAACGTACACGTGACGATTCTTGAGGGACTACGACAAACCCACATAACACATATATTTCAAAATCTTGTAAACTTGTTGCCCAAAATGGTACGTTTTCTTGAAAACTTGCATTTTCATATGCTTGATATATTTATCTTGAAAATCAATTCTTGAAAACATGATTTCATAAACATGTATCTTTTCCAAAAAGAATCATTTTCAAAGTCTTTTCATAAATTAATAACCTAAATTATAAACAAAACATGTAGCAAACATATAACAATTTCTCATGTCATTCAAGAAGAAATAAATGCAATACTTACGATGCAATTTAAAATCATTAAACTTTTTTGATTCAAAGAACGCAATTAGTGGCTTATTTACTCTATTATAAACATGTACGCACCTGAAATCTTTGTTTAGGTATTGTTTTAAGGATGTCTTTTCTCTTGCTCCCCTTGGCTCTCTTGAAACCCTCTTTGATTTCCTTCATAAAGGATAAAATTCCCATTCAATAGGAATTCAAATTTGAGAACCCATAAAGTACACTCACTAAAATTGATCCTAGAATACTTAAACCCATACATTTTCTTACGCTTTATGAACCAAAACCCTTTCAAAAATCCAAAAGATTTTAAAATCAACTTACCCCAAATCTTCACCAAATAATGGGATTTTTGGCTCTAAAGAA
>JAOSBN010151215.1:0-23843 GCA_027563595.1 Erythroxylum suave | reverse complement strand
GAAGAATGTAGTGTTTAGATGGAATGAGGAGTGTCAGAAGAGCTTTGAGGAGCTTAAGCATCGATTAACTTCTGCACTGATGTTGACTATTCCATTAGGGACCGGAGGATATATGGTGTACAGTGATGCTTCGCATCAAGGTTTGGGATGTGTGTTGATGCAACATGGCAAGGTAATCACCTATGCATCGAGACAATTAAGGTCTCATGAGATTAATTATTTGGTACATGATTTAGAGCTAGCTGCTTTTTGTTCTAAAGATTTAGAGACACTACTTGTATAGAGAGACCTTTCAGGTTTATACAGATCATAAGAGTTTGAGGTATCTATTGAGTCAGAAAGAGTTGAATTTGAGACAGAAGAGATGGATTGAGTTGCTGAAAGATTATGATTGCATTATTGAGTACCACCCGGGGAAAGAAAATGTGGTGGCTGATGCTTTGAGTAGAAAGTCTAGTACCAATGTAGCTCAGATTCAATTATCGAGGCTACCTAATTTGATTCATTTGAGAGCTCTGAATGTGGAGTTGAATCTGGAACACTATGAGGCATTGATTGCTATACTAAAACTTCGGCTGATGTTACATGATCGAATCAGAAAAGTACAGAGGAAAGATCCCGATATGGAGAAGTTTATGGAGAAAGTGAAGATGAATCCAGATTCTGAGTTTGAGTTGAGGGATGAGACTTTATAGTTGAAAAAGAGGCTGTGTGTACCTAATGTTGATGATCTAAGGAAGGAGATTCTAGAGGAAGCTCATATGGCTTCCTATGCTATGCATCCTGGTACTACCAAGATGTATAACACATTGAAGCAGCATTTCTGGTGGCCTAGAATGAAGAAACAAGTGGCAGAGTATGTATCTAGATGTATGACATGCTAGCAAGTTAAGGCTGAGCACCAGGCTCCAGTAGGAAAGCCCCATTCATTGCCCATTCCGGAGTGGAAATGGTAACGGATTACTATGGACTTCATCATGGGACTGCCTAAGACTCCTAGGTAGAATGATACTATGTGGGTGATAGTGGATCGGTTGACTAAGTCGGCCCACTTCTTACCAGTGAGAGAAAATAATTTACTTGATCAGTTGGCCCAATGATATATGAATGAGGTGGTGAGACTGCATGGGGTTCTAGTGTCCATTGTATCGGACAGGGATCCTAGATTTACTTTGAGATTTTGGAGGAGCTTGCAATCTGCTATGGGTACTAAGTTGAACTTCAGTACATCATTTCATCCTCAGACAGATGGACAGAGTGAGAGGATAATCAAGACAGTGGAGGATATGCTCAGGGCATGTGTATTGGAATTTAGAGGAGCTTGGGATCAATATATGACATTAATAGAGTTTGCCTACAACAATCATTACCATAGTAGTATCGGAATGGCACTATATGAGACACTGTATGGTAGAAAGTGTTGGTCGCCATTATATTGGGATGAAGAAGGCTTGAGAATGGTTGAAGACCCCGAGTTGATACAAGACACAGTGGATAAGGTGAAATTAATCTGAAGCCGAATTAAAACGGCTCAAGATAGGCAAAAAAGTTATATGGATCAACATCGACGTGATATGGAGTATAATGTGGGAGACAAGATATTCTTGAAAGTGTCACCTTGGAGGGGAGTTTTGAGATTCGGTAAAAAGGGCAAGTTAAGCCCTAGGTACATTGGTCCATATGAGACCATTGAGAGGGTTGGACCTTTGGCCTATAAGTTGGCCTTACCGAATGAGATATCTCAATTGCATAATATGTTTCATGTGAGTATGCTCTGAAGATACCGATCGAATCTGACACATGTGATACCGACTCAAGAGATTGAGGTTGCTAGTAACTTAAGCCATGTTGAGGAGCCGATCAAGATTGTGGGATCACAGATCAAGAAGTTGAGGAATAGAGTCATTCTATTGGTGAAAGTCTTTTGGGAGAACCACTCAACTGAGGAAGCAACTTAGGAGACAGAGGATTATATGAGAAGGCAATATCCCCACCTGCTCAAGCAAACAGGTAAGAATTTTGAGGAAGAAATTCCTTTCAAGGAGGGGAGAGTTTTAACATCCCATTACCTATGGGAAGGTTAGTATAGTAAATATGAGTGATGAATGAGACCCTAGAAAGGCATTTTCATGCTCATGCTTAAAATGATATACACATACACGTAAATAGTGACATTTTCTGCACATGAAATTAAGTGTACATACATTCATGAATAATTCCAGGTATAATTGGATTGAATTGTGATTTTTGGAAAATTGTGAATTTTTTAGAATTTTGAATGTTTCTATATTGAAAATATTATTGGTTAGTAGAATTATGAGATTTATGAATTTTGGTGAACTTAGGATTTATTTTGTAATTTATAGAGTCTTATGGAAAATAGGAAAAAAAGAGAGAAGAAAATCAAATGAAGATTTAGAGATAGTTGGATTGTAAACATGAGATTCAAGGGGAGTTAGTTCAAAAGAAACTAAGTCTGAACTTAGACCTTAGGAAAGTGACAAGTGTAGAGTTGCTTTTATTATATGTCAGACGTAAGGTTGAGTAATTCGAGAGTTAAAAAGGGGATTTGTACTTTTCTTAAGTTTTTTCCTTGTTATAATCGTCTTCAAATTTCTTCCTATACACAGAGTTTTCCATCAAACTCCTTTTGAGAGTTAACTCTGATTTTTCTTCATATTCCTCATCATTTCCTATATTACTGAGTGTTTCTTCTGCCTTAAGAAAAACCAGAAGTTGGTTAGTGTTCACAGAAGAGTGCGTGATTTTGTATGAAATTAGGGCTTTGGGGATAGTTAGAGATCTTGGAGTTTTTCAACAAGTAAGTAGTGAATAAATTCTTTAGAATTGGAGACTTTTGAAATAAATTTGATGAGTTACTATCATCTACATGAACATGGCATTTTCATATAATTATATGCTTGAACACTGTGTTAAGGGGATGAAAATTTGGGAATATGGTGTTATTTGGGTTTTAACGGATTATTAATGGTCAGGTGTTGTGGAAATAATTCTTAAAGTTAAAATAGAAATAAGATGATATATAAGATTAGGGTGGAGAGCTAGATATGGAAAGGTGATATGCTCTATTTCTTCACTGAGCATGTATGAATACATAGGTGTTTATACGAGAGTTGATGAAGAGTTAGAGATGTTCAGGAGCATAGACGTTTCGTTTATAAAGACATATCGTCTATGGTTGACTTCTCTTCGTCTTAAGTTGACCATATATTGTCTATGTTTTATCGTCTTTGGTTGACTATTCTATCGTCTATGTTGACCACCTAACGTTTTTATTGCTTATTGTCTGTGGTTGACTATTCTATCGTCTGTGTTGACCACCTAGTGTTTGTAATTTTTATCGTCTGTGGTTGACTATTATATCGTTTGAATTGACCACCTAGTGTCTGTATTGCTTATCATCTGTGGTTGACTATTCTATCATCTATGTTGACCACCTAGTGTTTGTATTGCTTATCGTCTGTGGTTGACTATTCTATCATCTATGTTGACCACCTAGCGTCTGTATTGCTTATCGTTTGTGGTTGACTATTCTATCGTCTGTGTTAGCCACCTAGTGTCTGTATTGCTTATCATCTATGGTTGACTATTCTATCATCTGCGTTGACCACCTAGCGTCTGTATTGCTTATCGTCTATGGTTGACTATTATATCATCTGTGTTGACCACCTAGCGTCTGTATTGCTTATCGTCTGTGGTTGACTATTATGTCGTCTGTGTTAACCACCTAGCGTTTATGATTTTTATTATCTGTGGTTGACTATTCTATCGTCTGTGTTGACCACCTAGCGTCCGTATTGTTTATCGTCATTGATTGACCATTCTATCATCTGTGTTGGCCACCTAGCGTCTGTATTCCTTATCATCTGTGGTTGACTTTCCTTTATCTATGTTGACTACCTATTGTTTATGTTCTGCTTCCGTCTGTGTTTCACTTCATCTGCCTTTGAGATTTTGTCTACCTTTAGACACTTGGTCTGTTTTTGGCATATCATCTGTCTTTTACTTTCATCTGTCTTTAGCCAGCGTCTGTGTTTTGAATATTCGTCTGCTTTTGCTTTGTCTACCTTTTGCTTATAGGACAAAATTATATCAATTGCACTCTTTGATTTAACGTGAATAGTAAACTCGAAAGTTAGAGTTTGGAGAAAAATCTGAAATGGCTCATTAGGTTATGAAATTGGATCCAAATGGTTTGTTAAGGTATAAACCCTACGAACAATGCTAGTTAAGGGAGTTTTGATATTTGATTGTTTTTGGTGATAACCTTGATGGAAGGATACCTGAGGATTGTCATGAACATTCATTGTACATAATTCATTCCATATATATGCATTAACGAACACGCATAATTGTGCAGATTGTGATATATGTGTGTGTTATTTTGTTATAGAGGAACAGTTGGAATGTCAACTTCCAGACGTTGCCGGCACTTCCAGGCGTTAGCTCAACTAGTGAGTAACTTAGATGATTTCTCTCAATTATTGTTTGCTTAAGTTATGTTGTGAATGATAAATAAATGTGAAACGAATGTGTTTGAGTGTGGATTCCGGATAGACGGTTCGATGAAAATGAATGGGGATTGAGATATTAAAGTGCTACTTGCATGTGAATGGGAAGACCTATGTGCCATATAATGTGATTGATTGGGTTACATGCATTCCATGCATGAATGCATAGTCAGATAATAGAAGTTGTGACTAGAGTAGCCAACGATCAGAGCTTAAAGCTTAACGAGTGAAAATGAGCCTCGAGCTCACAAGTGTTTCAGAGCCTCAGGCTCAACGTGTAATGAGCCCTATATCCTCATCAGATAAGGGACAACTATTAATGAGCCCGGTATCCAAAATAGATAGGGAACAGTTCAGGTACTCAGTCGCAATAACTTAACAATTGGAAAAAGGGTCTCACGATCATTTCATATGCATTTGGTTATGTATGTTTGATTGATTAAAATGCATAATTTGCCTATGTTTAACTAGAAATGTGAAACGTGATCAAATATGCAACTATGTGATTATATGTTATGTGAAATGATTTGTTGTATGAATTGAGTGAACCATCGATGATGGTTACCTCATTGAGTTCTCAAAACTCACCAAAATTGCAACGTTGTCTTTTCAGGACCGAGAGATGACTTTAGCTACTGAGGGGCTCTATTAGCTGTATGGATAGTGTTGTGGCAAGAGGAGTCATGGCTCAAAGGTCGGTCAGCTGGGACTTTTGGATGGATTTGATATATTTGTATATTTTCCTCATTCATGTAGTACTATTGTATTAGCTTTTGAGGATGTACATATGGAAATTGTTGAAAGATACAATATAGACTTTTGATTTTGCGAAATGAAATGAGGAAATGTTGGGTTTTAAAATATTGTGATTTCCATATGATGCCATGTGAAGTTAATGTAGTGATCGATCGTAGCTCACCCTTATCATAGGATATGTACCGGAATGACCTCCAGATGTCCCGGTGTGTACTCTGCAGTAAGGGGGTGCTACATTATCCTCTTCCTATATCACCCCTCCTGTTTGGTATGGCGGTCAATGTGGCTCCTCCCTAGCTCCTCCTAATATGACCGACTCATTGGGAACTCCAATTAAGTGGTAGATGTCACTTGTAGGTCCCTGTTATTTGCTCACATATGTATGTGCTTTATCACCTTGAGATACAACTATCTTAGTATCTACTAGTTGTGTCGCTGGTGGTTTTTTAAAGAACCTAATCTTATGTGCAAACTTTGTCATATAAGGTCCAACACAGATTGTCTTGAACTTTTTCTCCCCACTTTGATGCCAGATAAAATGGGCTAATGTGTGCACCAGGTGTATTGGCATCCTCTCACTCATGCTTCAAAGGTATAACACATCCATATATTTGACAAAGACATGGCTGTCACTCTATCTGCTTAACGTATGACTCAACAGTCCATATAGATATCTGATCGTTAGGTGTTGTAGAGATGGAGCCTTGGATTTACTCAAGTTGTAATCATCGTGCTTGCTGATCATACTCCAAATTTACTGAAAGGACACCCTATATGGGAAGTCTATCCACAAGGATAAATAAGCTTGTTTCCCCATAAACTATTGGTCATACAACCCCATAGTGACAAACAACTCTGAATAACTCATTCAAACCATCTCTCCTAGCAGCCAGAACTATAGTGTTAAGTCAACCCCAATTGTGTCATCCTTTCTACATAAAGAATGTGGAGAGCACATCAATCATTCCCAATAAGAGGACTCATGATCTAAAAAAATCGGGACCTTGTTTTAGCATCGATAAGGTCTCAAACCTACTGGACAAAACCAACCTGCCCTAATGCCTCCCATTCAATGTTGCAACTTGTTACAAAAGTCTTCTTTTTGATCTATTGACATTGCTTCTTATGAGTCGCAGCATTAAAAAATAACATCAGAGGTTGCTTTGGTGGCTTGAATATGCGAGCTCCCCTCGGGTCTCTAGATAAGCCTTCACCTGATTTTTGCTTCCTTGGTATTTTATTTGCATGTTGTGGTCTCATCGTTTTGCCTAAAACTTTACATAAGTATGAGAACATAACTGATAAAGTACGAAAAAAACTATTTCCGCATAGTTATTTCTTATGCTCACTAAATTGTTAAACGTGAAAATGAACAAGAAAAAAGAAAATTAAGACAGCAAAATCACAAACAAATATTCTAAAGAAAATAAATAATTAAATAAATAAATAAAATTAGCATTAAATAATTGAAAAATTAACTAACAATCTAATTCATCACAAAACTAAAATTAAAAATATTGTAATTAATAAATAACAATAATCTAATTATCAAATTAAAAAATTAACCCTAAAATTGAAATTAATAAATCTATTCTAACAACTACCTAAAATTAACAAAATTAAGCATTAAATTTGCGTAAATTGACATAAAATTGAATAAGAAAACAATTTCAGTTGACTATGAAATAGCTAATCAACCCTAATTTCATGAAAAATTATCACAATTTAACAATTAGTGAGCAAAATTGCATAAATTCACAATTTTAAGTTAAATTTCATCCAATGTGTATGCAATTCAATGAACTGAATCAATAAATCATGCATGTAAAGATAGAATTCAACTATTAAACTAAAATTAACCACAAAATCACGTAAAATTTAATAAAATTTCAAAACACAAACATTAGCATTTTTAGGCCAAAAATCCTAAAAATTGCAAAATACCCAATTATTCTTGCATAAAAAGTGAAATCAATAAGAATACTTGCTTAGGTGTTACAAATTTGCAAGAAAAACACTGAAAATAGGTTGGAGAGGGTAAGTGGTGATGACGAGAGGGTAGAGAGAGAAGAGAATATAAGAAAAATGAAAGAGGTGGGGCAAATTTAAAATTGTTACGGACTACACAATTTACTACACAGCCTTGTACCTGATCGTATAAGTCACAAACATGTAACTCATCGCAGAATTACACTGTCTATTACATGGGCATGTATCTAACCATGTAAGTTCATATGAGCGTGTCTAAAGAGCATGTAGCTCTCTATAAACATGTGCAATATGAAAAATATTTTGACAAATTTAAATATTTTAAGTTATGAAACTTTAACACACATGTACCTTTAGCTTTTACTTGACTCTTCGTATCCTCCTTTTTCTTTTCTTCTTCTTCTTGGAGCTCTTTTCCATAACTAAGGGTGATTTTCGTTACACTCGTTTTAGGATTTGTTTCAGTTGTACTAGGCAAACTCCTGTGGTCTTTCAAACACTACTTTGGCAATTTGATTGATCTAAACCTCCGATTTACATATAAAAGCCTTCTCTCACTGATGACTTGAACCAAAATCTTGAGCAATTATAGAGTAAGCTTCTTAGCTTGAGGTGTGCTTGTTGCTAAAATCCCAATAGAGGGTTGTTCCTTACTTACCTTTGATTTCTCCAAGAGAAAGTGGGGTGCTTCCTCCATTTAGGATTGTAAGTATTACTATATGGATTATTTTGGGGTCTAGGAGCATTCCCCATATAATCCATATGTTAGAGCTTTACTACTTGAACGTTTTGACCTGAATGTTCTACCCACACACCTCATCTTGCATAACTTAGCATTATGGATTCATCATCAATCTATCAATTTTTTTGTTTAGCACTTCTACCTAGTTCGCTTACTAGACCACTACATCTAATTCATATACCCCCGTTAGCTTATTAATTATTGCTTATGAGGAGCGCCACTGATAAATTTTCATTGCCATATCTTCAATAAGGTCATAGGATGCTTCTGGTGTCTTGTTATTTAAAGTACCCCAACTACTACATTGATTGGTTGTCTTGTATTCTGATGCAGCCTATTATAAAAGATTTGTATATGCATCCAAAGAGGTAAACCATCATGTGGGCATTTTCTTAACATCTCCTTAAATCGCTCCCATGTGCATATAATGCTTCAGAATTAGTCTAGGAGTAGTAGAAGATATAATTCCTCAATTTTTGATCTTCGCTAGTGGGAAATGCTTCAATAAAAATTTTGTAACAACCTACCCTCTCGGGACCCGTACCCGACATCCTGTGTGATGTTTGAGAACTTGTCCCACGAGGGTGGCATGCTAGAGCACTCAGTAAGTCAAATCTCAGTACTTTTTTTAATGCATACGCGGAAAACAGTAATAAAAATTTCAAGCCCACATTTATTCAGAACATTTTCAATTGCAACAATACAATCATCAGAGTTTCAATAGTCATTTGGGCCCATACTTTCATTTCATAAAACTCAAAATTACAATTCGTTGTTACACTTGGATCAATTGCTTTTGCAAAACCTGTCCAATTGGAAAGTTATACATAACAAATATATTCAAATAAACAAGATACAGTAATTGCGGAATACTTAATTTGGTACAAAAATAAAGAAATACAATGCAGACACAAACTGATCCCGACCTCTATTTCTTTTTTGAATGTAGTAGGTATACTCCCGTTTGCCTAACAGGGTACTCTTTTGAGCTTAAAAAAAAAGTTGCAAATTTTGGGTGAGTTTTGCGAACTCAATGAGTGACCATCATCGATGGCTCACCCAGTCACATAATCATATAAATTTACATTCAAAACATTTCACATTTCACATTTCACAATCAATATGATTTAATCAGTCATATTATGCATATGCAGTATGTATGATGCCCACTTTCCATTTATTACTTTGTTGTGACTGAGTGCCTTTTTATTTAGCCCATATCCCTTAATGGATACCGGGATGTATCAGATGATGTCCCATATCTCTTAGTGGATATTGGGTACATTCACAACTGAGCTGGAGGCTCTTATCATAGTTTCTGAGCTTTAAGCTCCTTTTTCGGTAGCTACTCTGATCAAAACTGCCTTTATGTTTCATGCATTCATGTAATGGAATGCATCAGTCACATATGATCAATTAGTCACTTTATTTCACTTTACACATTCACTTTTATATGTCATCAGATCTTGGTCTGGCATTCAACATTTAAGTTGAGAATCACATTTTCACTTACATGCAAATGCTTATTCAAAACACATTTATCATCAAATTATGTACACTAAGTTCGTCTCATTCACATACAAGCAACACTTCAATATCTCAACCAAACATCACAATCATCGGACCTTTTGTCTGGAAACCAACACAATCAATCATATATATATAGACATTCAGTAGTTGATCAATACCAAAATTTACACAAAACAAACAATGAAATGAGACCATCTAAGTCTACTCATAGTACGCTTCGGATTAGCAATTGTTTCCAAGATCTGGAAACGTCCGAATGTGTACATTTATCCTACACATCAAAATTATGCAATACACATATTGCACACACATTAATAATTGCATAATTATAAATATTCCTTTATGCACAATGTGTATGTGAAATATGTACAATGCATACTCAATGACAATCTCGGGTAAATATGTACAATGCATACTCAATGACAATCTCAGGTATCTTTCCATTATTTTCGTCACATTATCAGTCTTATATCAAAACTCACCTAAGTAAAATTTGTATTTAGGATTTATACCTCAAATAAACACTTTGAATCTAATTTAATAACCCAATAAATCATTTCAGATTTTCCTCCAAACACTGACTTTCGGGTCTACTATTTCTGATCATTTAAACAATGAAAATGAAGTAATTTGGGAACACTTTCTTTTTGAGATTTGTCATTCTATCTCACAAGTTTCTAATGACACCAAAATCATTCAATTTGGTTCACTAGTGTAAAAGTTATACTCTAAATATTTTCAGATTGCTTTTATTCTAAGACAGTGCCCTATACTCAACTTCCACCCAGAAATTGAAATTCTTACAATCTGATTTAGAATTTTATTTCTTGAGTTAATCTGTAGCCCTATGTCTCTAGTTTACTCTAAATAAAAAATTGTCCTAATTTGATAACTATAGGTCAAGATATCATCAAAATACCAAAGCATGTTTTGTGTAGAGGAAAAATTCGCCTGATTTTAAAAGTTGGAGTTCGCCGTGGCGAACTTCTTCCTTCATGTTCACCACGGTGAACCAAGAAGAGTTGTCCGCGGTGAACTTTGACAGAGCATACATAGAACATGTTTCATTTTCTAGCTTCTCCCAACATCTCTACTTCAAACCTTCATAACTTTTGATCCAGAACTCCAAAAATTACAAAATATATATCAATGGAAAGCTTAAAAAAATATGTAAAAATTTCATCAAGACAACTTTGTCAAAATCCATCTATATAAGTATAGTAAATTCGTGGAAGTTTCAGATCAAAATTTTAACTTACTCTTCATTCCCAAAACTTTTCAATTGATATCAATTTTTTTGAGACTCATAAAAACAGAATTAAAATTTGATGTCTTTATGAAAAATATAGCCTTATATCTCTAGATTAATCCAGACCAGGAATCAGCTCAATTAACCAACTCTAGAAAAAGTTATGGTTAAAACACTGAAGCATATGCAGTTAACATTTTCCAGATTTTCAAACTTCCAATATTTACATCTAAGTCATCTTATACCTAGATTATCTCTTCCATTTCATTTCCTCATCATCCTCTACCCAATTCAACTCAATAATCACTCACAAACAAGGCATATTTTTCATCACCCATGATACACACATAAACATTGCATAACCGAGTCATCAATTCTCAATTCACTCATCATTCTAGCATAATTTAACCATACTCATGACATTTAAAGCATAACTTACTTGGTGTAGTTCCAAACTCTTCAAATCCCTCAAAAGAACACCAGCCCTAGCTTCTCTTACTACCCATATACACCATCATGGAGGTTGGGAGGTTGAGTCTTTGGTGGGAAATAAAGAAGAGAACAAGATAAGAGTAGCAAATGAAAGATAAATGGGCTAGGTTCAAAGTTGGTGAAGGTTGGGATCCAAATTCATGAAGAAGGAGAAGAAAAGGTCACGTAGAAGAAGAAGACATGAACAATTACCCTTTAATTAGAAAGCATAGTGAGAACAAGACAAGGAGGGTCTTTACAATTAAAAGAATTATGTTTTTAAGACTTAGTGGAGCTAAGGCTTTGTTTGGCAAGTGGCATATGATACTTGCCACATGTTTAATGCTTATAACTAAATCCAATTCCTATTCTAATTTTCTCTCAATTTTTAATGACACTTGTCAATAAATCTCATAGTCATTTTTCAAAATTTCCATTGTCATTTGACAGTAAATTCTACTACCATTCATCAATTGTTCTGCCACTTGGCATTTTTCCTAGTCCAAAAATATCCTCATGTTTTAGAAAACTCCCAAATTTTCTCCAAGAATTCTAATTCACTACTTATACATTCCTACTCAATTTTTAAGACACAAAACTATAATTCGCATCATATTCACATTAAAACAATCATTTATACTCGAAAAATGTCGATTGAGTGCATGAACAATTATTTTAATGTGTGCAGTAATCAAATTCACATGTGTGTGTATGCTAACATTATGCATGAACATAAAATGCAATTTCCTTAATCTCTCTTTGATCTCACATGTACCAAATTTCAGGGTTCCAACTTTTATTATGGAATGGGATGTTACAAATCTCCTTGTCATTTGATCTCACGAAGTAAGTGATGATATTAGCATTGAGTTCAACCATTGCTTCACCTTTTCCCTTAAAGAAAATGGGAATAAACACAGTTTTATAGCAGGTGTACATTAGTTTATTTTTTTTTAATGTAATTGGCATGTGTTTCTTGCATAATTGTTGATAATTGTTGTAGTTTAGGACTCATTTTATATGATATCATTTAGTTTGATTTCCTTTGTTGTTCTTTTATGTTTGATGTTAATATAGGGTAAGAATTGACTATTTTTATGTAGGAATGAAGATGGAGCAATTTGGAGATTGAACTAGAGATTAAAGAGGAGAAGAGAATAGGAGTCTTTCTACTGCCAATTCCAACGACCATGGGATTCACAAAAACTTATTGATGGTAAAAGCAATCTACTCATTTTATGCTCAAAAGCTGCAATTATGCAAGTTGTGACTTGTAGCTTAAAAGCAGATATCAATCCCACAGGGATTGATGCTCAGACACCACTTAATTTTAAGGATGTCAATCTTGGTCCGGCTCGGCCAGTGGCCTACCCATTACTTCATAATCGACGTCGTTTTGGAAGTTTTTCCTTAGAAAAATAAATGACAAGCTAGGTCGGGCCACGCGAGGCTGATTGGGGCCCAACCTAGCCCATTGACATCTCTACTTAATTTAGATCAAACTTGGTTTAAGAAACGGAATTTTTTTAACGAAAATAATTTGGAAAAATAAATTAAAATTGAAAGAGTAATAACAAAAAATGAACAATACCACAAATGCAAAAAATTTGGAATTCAAGAATCTAAAAATTAGAGATTATTTCTCCCTATTGTGTCTCTCTACTATTTTTTAATCAAATTATGTTTCACCCAAGAGTTTTGAATGTATTAATCACCCTCTCTTAAGGTGTAATTAACTTTCCCTAATCGAATTTAATGGGATAAATTGAATAATCTCTCAACCTATCCAATCGCTCTACCAATTTTGCTAGGGATTAGCCTATCCTATAAGTGATCAATTAACCTAGTCAAGATCTCTCCTTTAACTAGTCGATTAACGTGATGGTTGTAAGTCTATAGGTCGCCAACTCTCGTTGTACAATCCTACGCAATTTTATCTTACTCACTCTCTCGATTTATTACAAGATAGAGATAAAATCATTAATTATCAAAGACAGTTTCATTCAATTCAATAAAATAGGAGTTTAAATCAATAGTTCAAAAGCAATCCTTAAAACTAAATCAGCATAACATGGTCTCCATATCATCATCAACATTCAAATAAATCATTTTACAAAGAATAGAAGTGGTCAAAGTGATAGAAAATTGAATAAAAAGATTCCTTCTCTTCTTTGTCAAAATCTGGAATTCTTGATTTAATGAGCTGTTTTCTCCGATCTTGATGATAATACTTGACTTTAGTCCTTCCTCAAGACTCCAAACATGTGTTCTTCACTCAAGAAAAGCCTTTTATATAGAGGATTGTCATCCCCTTCAATCTTGGAGGCTTAATTATGCTTTTATAGTCCAAAAATCCTAAGTTTAATGAAGCCCTGGATAAGGTCTCGGATTATAATTCTCACAATTGTGGGAATTAGTAGCAGAAAGACTCCTGTTCTCTTCTTCTCTTTGATCTCTAGCTCAATCTCCATGTTTCTCCATCTTCATTCCTACATAAAAATAGTCAATTCTTACCCTAGATTAACACCAAACTTAAAAGAAAAATAAAGGAAATCAAACTAAATGAAATCATATAAAATGAGTCATAAACTATAACAATAATCAATAATTATACAAGAACCATATGCCAATTACATAGAAAAACATAGACTAATGCACACCTATCAACATCCCCACACTTAAATCTTTGCTTGTCCTCAAGAAAAACAGATACAACCAATTAATTCTATCACTTCATATTCATAAAGATCAAATCATACAATCCCTCAAATTTCAACCAACTCAAATATCAAGCTAATACACATATCATGATTACTTTTTCGTTAGTGCACGTAAGCAAACTCAACAATTGGCAACATCACTCTAAGATAAATATAGATTCAAGAATGAATCTTTCTGATGGTTTTCACTTATTTCCCTCAAGTGTTTAAGGTTGCAATATAGTAAGGGTTAAGGTGCGTAAAGAGGAAAAAGGGTTAAACACAAGCATTTGTAAAGTAAAAAGCACATAAAATGGGATAACAAAACATAACTCTGAGATATACAAATATAACTAATACTCTGCACTTATTTATGCTACTCACTTGTTCTTCCCTTTTCTTTTCCTTTATTTATTATTTATTTTTCTTTCTTTTTCTTTATATATGGAAGAATCATGAATACAAAAACAACTATATACACTGTACTCCATAGGCAGAAATATACTCAACTTATCTTGGTAAAAATTTTCACATGATCCTAACTAAGGTATTGCTTAATACTTTACTAAGCTTGTGAAAGGTAAGTTAATGGGGCTTAAGGTTTTAAAAAATTGGGTGTTTTTAAGAAACAAAAGATTAAGGCTCAATGGGAGTAGCAAGGAATAATGCAACGGTTGGTCATATAAGCCAAAGGTTAACACAAAAAAGGATCTTAATCAGCTTTATTAAGCATACATCCAGTAGATTTAAACTGATTCAAAGCAAGTTCTAAAGGTAGTATCCTAAGAAAGTATCACTCAACAAAGAAATAGAATGACTATTGATGGAGTCATATGGCTCAATCCTCACATTGACTAAAAGGAAAATTCGTTATGCATCTCTACATTACCTCATTGCTCAAATGTCAATTTGTGAATATGCTTATATAACCAACTACTTTTCATCACTCAACACGGTTCACTTTCTTCTTAAGTAGCCCAATTCGAGTTCAAGCATGCATTCAATCAAATTCCAACTAGCATGATAGAATCTTATGGCAATAGTCATCAGAATAATTCAGTACAGTTCCATTTTTGACACAAAACACATGATATACCTAAACATGCATCCTATTTAACAAAATTCAAACAATGCAATTGACAACACGAGTGTCACCTCCGCACACTTAAAGATCACATTGTCCTCAATGTGACAAGTTCCCCACCAAGTAAGGGAAAAAGACATTAAACCAAACAAACGTGAAAACAAATCAAACAGAAGAAATTGAAACAAACAAATAATATCAAACCCAAAAAAAGAAAATGAAATCAAACCAAATAAGAATAACATGAAATTAAACACAAAAATAGAAAAAGACAATAGACATGAAACTAAACAAAAGATATTAAACCAAAAAAGGAAAAATGACATCAAATCAAACAAAAAATGACATAAATTAAAATTAAAGGGTAAGAAATGGTTTATGGAGATGATGGTGGCGACGACGTGGGCAACAGAGCTACAAAGTTGATCCTCCAACAAAAGTTGAGAAACCTCTTCTTCAAGTTGCGTTGCGTTGCTCTTTCTGGACTCGTCGCATTTGTGTAATGAGCTCATCAAGTTAGGATGTAATGTGTTATTGGTTGGAAGCCATCTGGTTGAGGATTTGTGGAAATCGGTCGACCTTTATTGATGCATTTAATTCCGCATCTACTCCTTCCTCCTCTGGTTTCGGAGCTCGGGATATGGAGGGTCGGGAAATGGCTATATGTTGGCCCCTCCTATTCCTTAATGCAGCACATGTCTAAGGATTGTGGAGTTCCATATAAATGGAACTCCATAATCTCAGAGCGCTTCAAATAAGATGTGTCAAACATAACATGTGGAGTTGTAACCAAATTTTCCAAATTAACGTTATAAAACATAGCCAAAGCAGAAGCTATATAAGCCATCCCAAAGCAAGAACTCTTCTTGTTCACAACACTCATGATGGATTTAAAAATTCTATAAGGCGTATTGATTTTAATTTTCTGATCCGTGCACCATAAAAAGAAAAGTTCTTTAGCTGAGCGTTTGTTGCTTTTAGAATTTTTAAACACAGTCAAACACATAAATTTATGCAAAAGTAAATGCTCAGCACTGCAGATTAAAAAATTTGGTGCATTACATGAGTCAAAATGTTCTTCATTAATTAAAGTTTTTCAATAAGAATCGATATAAAAATCAATGTGACCATCTAAAATTTTTGTATTTGAAAAATTGAAAATCTCATGCATTACAGGATAATCAAGTTTAAAAATATTTTCGGCTAATCTGAGAAAATATCTAATTTAGGGTTATACTAGACTGAAGTGAAAAACTCTAGAGTTATAGTAGCGTATATAGGTATGTCACACCGAACAAACCTATTCTAACCTATGTTTGCAGTTAGTTGCTCAATTGTTCTCCTCGCTCCTATGTTGTCCATCACTTCAAAATCAAAATATTGAGGAGTGACAATTGTTCTACCTTTAAAATTTTGAAAACACTTTCCTTCTTCTTCCGATTAAATAGAGAATGGGGCTCGATAGGTTGCCGCTAAATCGAACTTACCTGCTTCAAAAACTTGACGGCGGAGTTCGTCAACTAGTTTCTTAGCCATCATCATCCTTGGTGCCATTGTAAGAAGAAAATCTGCAAAAATGAGAGAAAGAGAGTGAAATTCATATTTTAGAGAGAGAGAGTAAAATCTTTCCCAAATCCTTGTGATTTAGAATGATTAATGCATGAAAAATATGCAGGAATGTAAGATTAATGAAAAGAGATGAAGAAAATATCAAGGATCTAGAGGAAAAATGAAGAGTTTTAGAGAGTGGGAGGAGAATTTCGTGGGTTAGAGAGAGAAGGAGTGAAAATTTTTAGAGTGGGTGAAAGAAAAAAATGGGAGGGAAGTTTAAATTTCCCTCCTGGATGGAATTCTCATGATCATTTTCTCTCCAGAAACTTTATGGAGAGATTTCCCACAATCGTGGGAATTGATGATTCTTCCACTTTTAAACCTTCTTCCAACCTTACATGTATTCTTCATGATCCCAAAACCTACAAACACATCAAAATAATATCATCAACAAGATATTTGAAAAGAAAATAAGTTGAAATGCAAAAAACAAACAAATTAATATCAATCAAACTCAATTTAAACATAATTATAATTGAAGAATTCAAGCAAACGAAAATAATCAAAGGATTGTTAAATCTTATAGGTTGCCTCCTATATAGTGCTTCTATTAGTGTTGGTAGCTTGACTCTCCTTTTTACTCATGGCAGCTTAAATGATTGGTATGGTAGCAGTGCATAAACTAATCTCAGGCTATGAGCTACCTTATTTTAGACTCCACCTTCATTGTTGTTTTCCTTTCTTCGCCTCCTCCTATGTGATTGTTTCTTCTTAAATGCATTCCCGAGGTCCTCGATATCTTCTCATCCTCCTTGGTGTTCAGGTTCCTTAATATCTTTCTTTGATACCATAAATGTTAGGTGCTCCTTTTCGATTCTCAATGTTAATTCTCCCATATCGACATCAATAATGGAATGCGAGGTAGCCAGAAACGGCCGACCAAAAACCATATGAGTTTCTACGTCCTCACCAATATCCAATATGTGAAAGTCTGCAGGGAAGATAAGTTTATCAATTTGTATCTGCATATTCTTGATGATCCCCTTTGACAAATTTAGTAGGCTATGGCTCTTCTAGACCCAACTTCTGACTGAATGAGTAAGGCATCATGTTAATACTAACTCCTAAATATGAAAATGCTTGATCTATCATAACTCCATTTATACTACATGGAATGAAGAAGTCCCCTAAGTCTTCTTTCTTTTGTGCTACGTGTGGACTTATTTCTGATATGTGCTTTGTAAATTCTTTCTTCACTAGTTTTTCTAATGTTTGCTTTGTTTGGAGTTGATTTGTTATGTCATCATCTTGCTTAACTCCTCTTCCTTAGAATTCCTCGTTGCTCCATTTGAAGATGACTTCAGCTGAGCAAAAATTTGGTGTGGGAGTCCATAGTGAGGTTTCCTTATCAGCTCGCTTACTGGCTCCATTGAAAACATTTCCAGAACTGGTTATCCCTTTCTCTTCTCTCTATCTTTCTCCTCAAGTCCACTTTATTTTTTCTCTGTCCAAGTGATGGCCATGATTCTTTTCTTTGGGTTGACCTTAGTGTAGCTTGGTAGGCTACCTGCATTTGGAGAAAATAAAGTGTTAGCTAGTTGACTTACCTAAACCTCCAAATTGTGGATGGATGATGCTTGATTATTCAAAATCTGGTCGAATTTTGCTTCCATCCTTTTTTGATTTTCCTTTTGGCTTACATGCATCCTTTTCCAATTCTCCTCTTGAGTTGCCAATTTGGACCCCAAAACCTCAATCATCTTATCCATTTTTCTTTCCAACGTTCCGATTCGATCTTGTTGAAATCTTAGTGGTCCTTGTGGTCTTGCTTGACCCCTTGCATTGTTATTAGTCCATGAAAATTTTGGGTGTTTTCTCTACCCCGAATTATATGTGTTAGAATAAGGATTATTACCTTTCTGTGGTTAGCCCAGGTAACTTACCTTTTCGGTACCACCAGCTCCTAATAGAAAGCATTTCGCTAAGCTGTGATTGTTTTTCCCACATAGCTCACGTTGTGCTTGCATCGCATTAACTACTGAGGTAGATGCTCCTTGCATGTTGTTGAGATGCTTTGTAAGAGCTATGACCTGAGCCCGCAAGGCAGTAACTAAGACAATAGGAATCATACCTTTTTGTTCCTTCTATCCTTGTCTGTTCCTCTAGCCTGACCACATACAACTATTACTTACCAACTCCTCCAATAGATCATGAGCAACTTCCGTAGTTTTCCTCATCAGTGAACCTCCAGCTGCTGCATCGATGGTTCCCTTTATGCTTGCATTTACTCTATTATAGAATTTCTAAAGTACGATCTCCCTCTAAAGGTTGTGATGTGGACAACTTCTTTGTAATTCTTTAAATCTCTCCCAAGCTTTATAGATAGATTCTCCATTGTTATGCTAGAAATTTGTGACCTCCTTGATTATCCTTGTCATCTTCGTCAACGGGAAATATTTGGCCAGGAAGGCTTGGACAAGCTGCTCCCAAGTGGTAATCTGTCTGCATTCAATGCGCTGTATAACACTTTTTCCTGATCCTTCAATGTGAACGAAAACATTCTTAGCTTTACAGTGTCGTCGGGCATTCCGTTGAATCAGAAAGTTTCGTAGATCTCCAGAAAATTTACGATGTGGGCATTCGGATCCTCATTGGATGGCCTATAGAACTGTACACTATTCTGCAAAATGTTGAGGAGTACCGACTTTGTTTCAAAATTATTTGCCTGAACCACCAATCTTACCACTCCTTAAGGACTAAATCTTGGTCTCATGAAATCTATCAATGTTCTTTCCAGTCCTCCTTGTTCTCCTTCTTTTTCCATATCTTGTTGTGAAAAATTTAGATGCTTCACCCTTCTTATTTCTCTTTCAAGCTTCTTAATGTCAGGAAATTTTCTTATATAACTTCTTTCAATCTTCGTGTACTTCTTGTGTTCATACACCTGCAAATACACAAGGAGAAGTATCAAAAACTCTTAAATCAAAGTAACATAAATTAAACATGATGCGAAAATAATCAATCTCCAACAATAGCGCCAAAAACTTGTTGATGATAAAAACAATCTACTCGTTTTAGCTCAAAAACTGCAAGTGTACAGGTCGTGACTTATAGGTTAAAAGAGAATATCGATCCCACAAGGATTAATGCCCAGACACCACTTAATTTAGATCAAACTTTGTTTAAGAAACGTAATTGTTTTTTTAATGAAAATAATTTGGAAAATTAAGTTAAAATTAAAAGAGTAATAATAAACAATGAACAATACCACAAATGTAAAAAAGTTGGAATTTAAGAATATAAAGACTGAAGATTACTTTCTCCCTATTGTGTCTCCCTCCTATTTTTTAATCAAATTTTATTTCACCCAAGATTTCCAAATGCATTAATCACCCTCTTTCAAGGTGTAATTAACTTTCCTCAATCGAATTTAATGGGATCAATTGAATGATCTGTCAACCTATCCAATCACTCTACCAATTTTGCTAGGTGTTAAGCTATCCTATAGGTGATCAATTAACTTAGCCTAGATTTCACTTCTAACTAGTCAATTAACATGGTGATTGTAAGTCTATAGGTCACCAACTCTTGTTGTACAATCCTACACAAATTTATCTTACTCACTCTCTCAATTTATTGTAAGATAGAGATAAAATCATCAATCATCAAAGACACTTTCATTCAATTCAACCAATTAGGAGTTTAACACAATATTTCAAAAGCAACCCCTGAAACTAAATCAACCTAACATGGTCTCCATAACATCATTAACATTCAAATGAACCATTTTACAAGGAATAGAAGTGATCAAAGTGACAGAAAGTTGAATAAAAAGACTCCTTCTCTTCTTTGCCCAAATATGGAATTCTTGATGTTGATGAGCTATTTTCTCTAATCTTAATGATAATCCTTGACGTCAATCCTTCCTGAAGACTCCAAACACGTGTTCTTCACTCAAGAAAAGCTTTTTCCATATTAGGGTGTCGTCCCCTTTAACCTTAGAGGCTTATTATGCTTTTATAGTCCAAAATCCTAAGTTTAATGAAGCCCTGTATAAGGTCTTGGATTATAATTCCCACAATCATGGGAATTGGCATGATTCCCATGATCGTAGGAATTGGCAGCAGAAGGACTCTAATTCTCTTCTCCTCTTTAATCTTTAGCTCAATCTCTAAGTTGCTCTATCTTCATTCTTACATAAAAATACTCGATTCTTAACTTAGATTAACACCAAATATAACAGAACAACAAAGGAAATCAAACTAAATGAAATCATACAAAATAAGTCGTAAACTATAACAATAATCAACAATTATAAGAAACATATGCCAATTACATAGAAAAATAAAGACTAATGCACATCTATGATCTTATCACATCATCATTGGCTTTGTGGATCTTGAAAGTGTCATAAATCACCAAAAAATTTGAGATATGTGCATTCATATCCTCATCTTGTAATCCATCAATTTGGACAAAATGTTGTACTATCTATATAATATTCAGCTTGATGTCAAAGTTGTTGGCATTCAAAGTCAGTTTGACATTGCTAGACTTCACTCCAATCAAGTTTGATCTAATATAATCGAATATCGTCTTTGGTTGGCCAGCCATGGTTCATGAATCCTTAATATTAATTTGACTTCCTATGTCCTTTATTTAATGATCTAACTTGAACTATCTAAGTTAGGTTCTGTAGAGATTTCTACGAGTTGTTCTTTCAGTTTCTAGATCTTCATTCACTAAGCTCGTCGGATCACTTTAGTTGGTAAACTGATCAATGAGTTAATATCTATGAGAATAAGAAAATTATAAGAGTTAACAAAATAAAATAAACTAGAAACGTGGATCACTTTGGGTGGTAAACTGATCAGTGAGTTAATATCTATGAGAAAAGAAAATTAAAAGAGTCAATAAAATAAAATACACTAGAAACCAAAATAAGATAAACTAATGTAGAAATGGCTAGATTAATAAAAGCTAGGTTTTTTTAATATTACTAATGCCCGGAAACAGTGTCAAAAAATTGGTCGACTTATTCTTAAGCTTATAGAATTTTATCTAGGTTAAACTACAAATGCACGAAATAGTTGTAGATAACACAGGCAAGTATGGGTCGATCCTATAAGGATTTTAAGTACTAGTATTTACCTTTTTCCTATTATCATATTTAATTAAAAATTAAATGAAACAAATTACACTAGGATTGAAACAATATTGAACTCGGAAAAAGGAAAATACTTGGAAAAGTTGAAATTAAATAAATAATACCTAGGTTATGAATCTGTGTAAGAATTCTTAAATATTAACCCTTGATCATGCAATTATATTATTGATTATTAGACTATGAAAATTCCTATCTTACGTTAATATCTTTCTTAACCCTATTAATAAATAATCCCTCAGTTGATTAACAAAAATCTCTTTTTAGTTAAAATCCCTAGGATTGCATTATCAATTCGTGAATTTTACTATTAGGTTTAACCCTAATATAAACGACTTATATCAAACTATCTCTAGGTTTGCATGTAACTCCTTCCACTTATGGTAGATCTATTCACACAAAAGGATTTTTCAATCTCATTCATATGAAATCAAATCATGAATTAAGATTCCAGATATATTAAAACAAGTATATAATGCATAATTAAATCTTAATAAACCAATCAATAAAGTTGCATTAAATAAAACATCAATTCATATTGCTATCATAACTTAGGGTTCATCATACCTAGGAACTAAACAAATTAATTCCTACTCATAGAAAACAAAATCAACAACAAATATGTAGAAGAACAACTATAAACAAAAGAAATCATAATTTTAGATCTCCCTTTTCCTTCCAATGAATCTTCTTCCAAATTGGATTCAATGTTGTTATCTATCGAATCTTATGGCGTATTCCTTATGTTTTCCTCATCCTCTGATCATAATTGTCATTCCTTAAGACTTAAAATCTTCTAAAATTCACTTCCTTTCCTTTTTCCTTTGATAACATCCTTTTATAGTAAAAACTAGGATTTCTAGGATATACACGATCATTATAATGGTCAAGTAGGTGACTTTGTATCTCTAAAAACATTTGAATTCATAATTTTACATAGGCACAGAGACTTACATGGGCAATATACACAACTGTGTATACCAACATACACGGGTGTATAACTCCACCTGACCAAAAATAATATTCTTCAAATCTCCATATGTTTATAGAGATTACAAAATCATTGTACACGATTGTGTAGATCTTAGTTGCTTCACATCTTCGTTCCATGCCATAATTTCATCCAAATTCTTCTCCCATTGGTTCATGAAGGCAATTATCACTTATAAAAACACTTGAAGTGAATTAAGTACCAAAAATACTGTAAAACTATCAAATAACAAGCAAAACACAAATATAGTTATATAAATATAGTCAAATAAGCATTCATCAAATATCCAATGGGATATGCCTGTGTATGTTCTTTGCTAATGACAATATTTTAATGGATGAAATAAGAGAGGGTATCAATGTCAAGTTAGAACTTTGGAGGGACGTGATAGAGTCAAAGGGTTTTAAATTGAGCATTACTAAAACTGAGTATTTAGAGTGTAACTTTTTAGCCATAAGATGGCATTAGATATGGAGCTAAAGATTGGTTCAAAAGTTATAACACAAAAAGATTGTTTTAAGTACCTTGGAACCATAATCCAAAGCAATAGCGAGATAGATTAATATATGTTGGATCGGGAAAAGAAAGCATGCCATATTTAGAGAACCGGTAGATTTCAAAACTTTTTAGAAATCTTATTTACCACGGAAGCCATATATCCAAATCATCATGCCAATCTATACATGATATGGTATAAGGTTAATAATAAACATAAACATGATAGTGATATTACTGACTCTTTCTCTAATTCTTTAATTTCTCGCTGTCCTATCCTCTCCTTCTTGTATCCAAAGCCTTTGCTTTTGAAATCTTTTCTTTGTCAATCTATCCTCTCCTTGTTTTTGTATCCTCAACAAATTTGATTTACCTCTTGTTCTTCCAGGACAACTTGGTTAACAAAATCCTTTGGAGGGAAAGGAGATGAAATATATGGAGGTGATTTTTCTTAGAAGAAATGAACCAAAAATGAGACTCTTCTCATGCAAATTTCGGCTCACTCATGCATGAAAAGGAGAGAGAGAGTCAAACCATGCAAGAACACCTTCTTACACCCTCAATTTCGGTTATGCATGGAATGGAAGAAG
>JAOSBN010151204.1:0-23843 GCA_027563595.1 Erythroxylum suave | reverse complement strand
TATGTATGAGGAACCAATTTAAGCACAAAAATCATCAACTAGGAGTCAACAAATGCAATAGCAGCTATGAAAATGCAACCAATTTATAATATAAACTTGGCTCAATCAATTGGGTACAGCTATTGGTATTCTAAGGTAATTGGATAACCAATAAAGGCTTCACCACTCCTAATAGAAGGAGATGATACCCATGCCATTTTATCGAGGTCATAACTCGGGAATCTTTGGCCAGAACAGTTATGTGTCATAAAGAGAGTGTTTAATGACATATAAGAGTAATGAGATCCCAGGACAAGAACTAACATCACTTGGATTAGATATGACATAGTTTTTATGGTGAGAGTTGACACATCACCCATACTCCAATTTAAGTGGGGTATAGTATGATAAAAGGTTGAATTACATGGTAATTGTCTATAGAAAGGTTCATAAGTTAGATGATTAACTATTAAAGAGTTCAAGTTTTAATCCACTTATATTCCGGTAAAATGGCATCATGAAACCCTTCATGAATTGATTGAATTGAGAGTTAATTCAAGTGCCTTAAATAACCAAGCACCTAAGGGTCACTTTCATAAAAGATCAGATGAAAAACAAAACAGGATCGCCTTAAGCCATGATCATGCCCTACTTAAATGGATCGTGGCCTCAATGGCTATGATTGTGACAAAGGCCGTGAAATGAGATATAAATGTGTGCTTCAGTTATATAGACGAGCTTCTTCCACTTCTTACACAAACAAGTGATAACATAAGGGCTCTAAAAGAGTTCTAGAGTTAGAGTGAGGTGTCTTGAGTCTTGTCTTTACAATTCATGCAATTGTTGCATGAATTAAAGTACATGCAACAAAATTCTTGACCTATCTTCTATCATCTTGAGCATATGCTAGAACTCATCTAGTTTGGTGCTCAAAACACCCTTATACATTGTTTCTTCGTCATCTTTACATGCCTTTGGATGATCAAGGAAGGCTTTGGTGTTTATAAGAACCTAAACAACAAGAAGAAACAAGAAAGGAGGAGAGCTAAAGGTTAAAATGTTTTGTTATTTCATGTTCTTTACATATCCTTGCATGCATATGAGATTCCATGGTTTTTGGGTTGTGATGGTGTCAGAATCTTGATTTCAACATTTTTGTTGTATACATATTTATGTGATGCATGCAACTGCAGCTAAACCCTACAATTAAAGAATTCTAAAACAACTTCTAAAAATAAATTTCTTATAAGGGGCTAGACTTAAGGGAAAAAATTTATATTAAAACCATTAGGACTAGGAGCTTTATAAGAGTGTAGAGATTTCAAAGTTTCATCAAGCTCTTAAAGAGTGATAGGCTTACATATATAATCAGCTTCCTAGGTAGAGAGGCATTCTTGCATGATTTCTTTGAAAAGAGTGCTAGTGGAGCGAGTAATAGTAGTCCTATTCATTAAACCAAAAGTAAATGAATTCCCCTTTCAAGTAACTAAGATTGAGAGTCTAACTGGAGGTTGTTATGCTCTAAATGAAACAATCACATTTCTCGCTCTTTTGGACAAAATAGCTTTGCAGTAGTGTTTCTATCACCACTCTTCAACCATTTCATTTTAGATCTTTGTTTTATAAGAAAAAATTTCATATAAAAGAGCACTAGAAAAATTATACAATGCAGTCCTCTCTAATTCCTATAATTGAGTGGATTGGGCATTGTTATAAAGATCTTACTGAATGTTCTCAAGGCCTTTCCTTGCAATGTTAACAAAATGATAAGTATTACCAATATTTTCTTTTAAACTATGCTTCATCTCTTACTTAAGAAGAGATTAATTGCCTGGAATAAAAAAATTTCTTAGTTCCATTGATTTTATCTCTTAAAGCATTCCAAAGGCCATCTTCAAAGCCTACTAGATTATTTAAGAAATCATTGAATCTAAAAGACATTTTGTGACTAACTACAATAGTTTGAGTAAGAATTGGTAAGTAATTTGAAAGATTTTACAAGAATAGGTATAATCATAATTTAGGAAAGACAAAATCCAATGAATATTTGCTAGACTTCGATCCAACTTCTTTCTAAAAAACTTTACTTCAAATTGTTTATTACTCCAAGTAAAGAAGTTACCACCAGATGGGATGTCAGTCAACTAAACTTTCTCAATACATTTTCCTAATTTTGAGTAAGGATTTCCAATAGACCTACATCCTTCTACTTCATCAGCTTTTAGGATAGAATTAAAATCTCCAGTGAGATTCGAAAGATTAAAGATGTATGTAGTAGAATCTTTAATTTGATTCTAAAGAAAAGTTCTTTAATAAGAGCTATTTTGTGCATATATGAAAGATATGAATAATGGTTAAGTAGTCTACCTTAAAGAAACCTGTAGATGAATGGAGTAATCTAAAACCATTATGGTACACACAGTCCTTACTATAAAATCATAGAGGACAACAATTCTACCATTAGAATGATGACTATAGTTTGTAATAGTAAGATGGAAAGTTATTTAGAAATTTGTATCTTCCCTCTTTCATACAAGATTCCAAAACTCTACTTATAACCACTTTATTATGAAAAAACATATTTCTAATTAAAAGATTCTTTTTAGGAGCATTTGCTCCTTTAACATTCCAAGCTAAAATGTTCATAAGGTAGGCTCTATAAAAGGAGTCTTTTTGTTTTATTAGATTTCCTTCTACTAACAATTTCAAAGTCTTACTTGTGGTTCTCTTTCTGCTTGTTGTATTTAATAGGGGTTTCATATGTAATTCCTTTAAGATTTTTCTGTTTAGATCTTTTGTTTATATAGTTTGAGGTTATGGATTCATCAACTTTCTTTTCTTCGATCTTCGGAGAAATGTTTGTAGTTTGAGGTTATGGATTCATCAACTTTCTTTTCTTCGATCTTCAGAGAAATGTTTTTCTGTGTATTTTCCATTACTAATCTAGTTGTAACTTCCTCATCCATAGGTAGATAGTTAACCTCATGTGAGTTGACAATTGTTACCATATATGCTTCATTAGTTCATGATAGTTACCTGTTTTGAAGATCCTTCTAGTTGGTTTCCAAATTTTCCTCTTTGTAAGTTGTGGTTCCCATGCATAAAAACTTTCAATTAATCTTTAATAGGTTCTATATTTTCATTCTGCCTAATGAATGGAATCACCTCAAGTAGATCAATGATAGAACTAACCAAGGTACATATCCTTATAAAGTTAATTCTTCTAATCTCTACAGAGGTTTGATCCATTAAAATGGGCTTACTAATGTTGCTAGAAAGATGGCTGAGACTACTTATAGTCCAATAAATTAATTGGAAATCATGAATAAAAATCCATATTGGAATGTTTTCTTTTTTGCTCTCCTTTAATTTCAATCTAGGTTTTTATAATTGAAGCAGTAGTGATTGTTATTAACATGCCAAGGTTTAGCTTAGAGAACTTTCTTAGCATCTTCAAAACTTCAAAATTTTGAATAGGAGAACATTCTTATTATTCACAAGCACATCGTGCAAATCATGTTGCTTCCATTTTTTCATAACACATGACTTATGACTAGAAAAGTTATCCTCTTATCTAGGAAAAATCTAAAAATGGTGGACTTCCATCTATCAACTCCAGATTTAAGAAGTTCTATAGGTGGGGAAACAATCCTGTACTCCAGCGACCTGAACCTAAGTTTTAAAATTGGTTAAGGAATTGTCTCATAGGTTTGTATAGTGTAGTAACAAGGTTGATGGAGGGCCATCCAACCTTGCAATTGACGATATGGAAGCCATAGGGCTTGGAGAAAAACCATCAGGTGAAGTTGAGGTCCAAAAAAGTCCGTTGAAGTCTTGAAGGAAGAAGAAGTTGGGCTGCACTTGTTCTTAAACTTCCAGGTGATGTTGAGCCCATTTGGTGACTTCAAAGCTTGTGTTTTTGCACCTAATCATAATGAGTTGTTCGAAGCCTAGGAGCAATAGATTTTCTCACATTTAAATTGGGCTTATTTAAGTCTAATTTAATTAGTTTTTGGTTTGATATAAAGACTTGTTTTATTTCCTATTTTATCTTAGCTCAGATTTGTTATTTTGGCTCGATTTAATGACTTGTTTGGTTTGTTTTATTTTAGCTATTTTGTATGTCTTTTATTATAGGTTTTTTTCTGTTTTAATGAGCTAAAAAACTATAGAATAGGAAAGGTGAGGAGCTAACTTTGTGGCTGCCCATTTGCTTCCTATTTTAGCTCATTTGTTTCCTATTCAATATTATTCAGAAAAATATAGGGAAAAGTCGAGATTTTCTCTCAATCATTTGGCAAGGGATTGTTTGGGTTTTGATTGTTTTTTCCTAAGAACAATCATTGGGTTTTATGATTTTCTGAAAATAATCAAAAGGGCTTGTTTTTTTGCCGAAAACACTAAATCTCCAGAAGACATCTTCACCCAATTCGAACCCCAGCCTCAATAAAATTCCTGTTTTCATCATCTGCCTTCATTCTATCACCCAAATTAGCATGTCACCACAAAATCCACCATAACTCAATCATTCCTTATCCAATTAATCCAATTCTTGTGTCTAAATTGTAGTTCACAAAATTTCTACAACTTTTTTTCTTTCCTCGAAACCAAAATTTTCAGCCAATTAACCTAGAAATGTCTTCATATTTCCTGTTTGAGTTTTATCCGATAAAAACCAAATTGCCCAAAACTTTTCTAATAACTACCAGACCATATTTTGATCACTTTCAAGCCATTCCTCCATCATTATTGGCATTAGAGCTAGGTATTTGAGCTGTGATTTGACTCTCCAATATGTCAGGACAAACTCAAGACAATCTGGAGAAGTTATTCACTAAAATCGATGAGATGAGTCTCAAGATGGAGAAGTTTGAAACTTTTCACCTAGAAAGTGAGGCTGCCAAGACAAAGGAGGCTGTCTTGGGTATGTTCGAGATACCAGGAGACACTTCCTATTCTTTTCAAGTCATGGATGATGAATTTCATGATGAGGTAAATGAATCTACTGCTATTGGTCATGATTATGGCATTATAATAGGTGGAACCGGTCAACAAGGGAGAGGTAGAGGTCCATATGGTGCTGGCCATTTAGGACCAGTTAGAGGCCCTCAAATTCATCAACCTAAAAATGATAGAAATGACCAAATTGAAGATATGTTCAATATTAAAGATGATTTGCCTGAGTTTGTTGGAAAACTTGATGTTGATATTTTCAATGAGTGGTTATATACAGTTGAAAGAGTTTTTGAACTAAAAGATGTGCCTGAAGATAAAAAGGTGAAGTTAGTTGCAATGAGATTGAGAGGGTATGCTGCCCTTTGGTGGGATAATTTTCAAAATAAGAGGCTTAGAGAAAGGAGGCTGAAAATCACTAGATGGGATAGAATGAAGATAGAATTGGAAGAAACATTTGTGCCTCCTCACCATAGGCAGCATATGTTGGAAAAAATGTTTCCTTTGGTTAAAAATATAAGGCCAGTTGAAGAGTATGTTATGGAATTTGAGCAATATTTGTTGAAGAGTGGTTTAGAAGAAAGTAAAGAAGTGATTGTGACAAGGTTTTTTAGAAGGCCTTGATCAACAGTTGCAAGACTTTGTGAAGATGTATCTGTTTGACACTTTCAATGAAGTGAAGAGGCTTTCTTTTAGGGGGAAGATCAATTTATAACACCAAAGAGCCAGCAAACTCCCACCCAAACTGTGCCATATATTTAACCAAAGAACCAGACCATTCTAACCACCCTTTAAGCCAAAATTCATCCCACTTCAAACCTCACCACAAAAACTACTTAGCCCTCAACCGAAGCCTAACCCACCATCACCATGCACTCCAAAAACTCCCTACACACCAAACAGCTCCCAAAGCCCTAAATCCAAGCTTAGATGGTTTAAGTGTCAAGGCTATGGCCACTTCCAATCAGAGTGCCCCAATAGAAAAGTGATGACAATTAAAGAAATGGAGGAAATTGACAATGCACTTAAGTGTTAAGAGGCTGCCCTTTTGGGAGAAGAAAAGAAAGAAGAGGAGAATGGTAGTGATGCAACTGTGGTAGCAAGTGGAGAAGACACTGATGCTGAAATGTTAATGCTACTTAGAATTCTTAATAGTGAGAACGAAGGTGAAGATTGGAAGAGAAAATCACTCTTTCATACAAAATGTGTAACCGATGGTAAGAAGTGTAATGTGGTAATTTATAATGGAGCTTATGAGAATGTGGTTTCCAATGAAATGGTGGGCAAGCTTAGCTTGAAAACCGAACCCATTCCATGTCCTTATAAGCTCACATGGCTTGATAAAAAGCATGAAATCAAGGCTTCAAGAAGATGTTTGGTTCCTTTTGCTATTGGTAAATATGAAGATGAAGTGTGGTGTCATGTAATTCCCATGTCGGCTTGTCATTTGCTTTTGGGTAGGCCTTGGTTGTATGATAGAGATGTTGGCCATCAAGGAAGAGCAAACACTTATTCTTTGAAGCATATGGGCAGAAAATTCCTACTAACTCCTATGAAGCTAGATGTGAAGAGGAAGGTAGAAAATGAACCTATTTTGTTGAGTATTGATGAGAGAAAGGCAATTGTTGATGATTTTCCTTCATTTGCACCCTTGGATGTGGAAGATGATGAAAAACCAAAGCCACAAGTTCCTCGAGTTGTTCAAGACTTGATTGAGCAATTTCCTACAATTTTTCCTAGTGAGCTTCCTAAAGGGCTGCCACCTATGAGGTCAATTCAACATGAAATAAATTTTGTTCCTAGAGCAATTATTCCTCATAAACAATCCTATAGGATGAGTCCTAAGGAGGGAGAAGCTTTGCAAGCTATTGTGGAGGATTTGTTAGAAAGGCAATTCATTAGGCCTTCTACAAGTCCATGTGTTGTTCTAGCTTTTGTTGTGCCCAAGAAAATTGGGAAATGGAGAATGGTGATTGATTCAAGAGCAGTTAACAAAATCACAGTCAAGTATAGGTACCCAATTCCTAGACTTGATGACATGGTTGACCATCTTCATGGAGCAAAAATCTTTACTAGACTTGACCTTGCCAATGGATTGCATTAAATCTGTGTGAGAGAGGGAGATGAGTGGAAAACAACTTTCAAAATAAAGAAGGGACTTTATGAGTGGCTTGTCACTCCAATGGAGATGTCAAATTCTCCTTCCACTTTCATGAGGCTTATGAATGAGGTACTTAAACCTTTCCTTCACAAATTTGTTGAAGTGTACTTTGATGATATTCTATTCTTTTCCAAATCTCTAGATGAACATGTGCTGTATTTGAAATGTGTCTTTGATGTCTTAAATAGAGAGTCCTTGTATGCCAATGTTGAAAAGTTCCATTTTTGTGATCATTCTTTGACTTTCCTAGGATTTGTCATTAGCCAAGATGGTATTAGTATGGATCCCTCAAAGGTCCAAACTATTATAGAATGGCCGATCCCAACCAGCCTTTTTCAACTTAGAAGCTTGGTTTTTGTTCATTCTATAGGAGATTCATTAGGAATTTTAGTACAATCACTGCTCCTATAACTTAATGCCTAAAATAAGGTGATTTTAAGTGGACAAATCAGGCCACTATTGCATTCAAAACTTTGAAAATTTTGATCACAAAGGTACCTATTTTAAAGCTAGCTGATTTTAGTGCACCTTTTGAACTTAAGTGTGATGCAAATGGGGTAGGAATAGGGGCTGTTTTAAGCCAAGAGGGTAGACCAATTGCATTCTTTAGTGAAAAACTTAATGAAGCAAGAAAAAGATACACAACTTATGATAAAGAGTTTTATGCAATTGTTAGGGCCGTTAGACATTTCCAGCCTTATTTATTAGCCAGCCCTTTCATTCTTTTCACTGATCATAACTCACAAAAATATGTCCAAAGTCAAGACAACCTAAGTCAAAAACATGCTACTTATGTTGAATTCCTTCAATCTTTTGAATTTGACATTAAGTATAAAAAAGGGACCACAAATGTTGTTACTGATTCTTTGTCAAGAAAATTCCTTTTATTGAGTTTAATGTATGCACATGTTGTAGGTTTTGATGATGTTAGGGGGATGTATGAGAGTGATAAAGATTTTGGTGAGATTTTTGGTAGGACGAAAGAGAATAATGGATCATTTAGGGACTTTGTTTTGCATAATGGTTACTTGTTGAAAAATGGTTCTTGTTCTATTCAAAATTGTTCTTTGAGGGAGGCAATTTTGAGAAAAGTCCATGGGGGTGGACTTGCTGGCCATCTTGCGAGAGAGAAAACCTATGAACTTCCCTATTCCAACTTCTATTGGCTGGGGATGTTTAGAGAGGTATCTAGGCTTGTGAGTGGTTGCAACACATGTAGTAGATCAAAAATGGCATCCCAAGCCCACGGCCCAACACACCTTTGCCTACACAAAGCAAACCTTGGGAGGATGTAAGCATGGATTTTGTGTTAGGTTTACCTAGGACTAGAAGAGGGTTTGATAGCATTATGGTTGTTGTTGACCGGTTCTCTAAAATGGAAAATTTCATTCCTTTTGCTAAATCCAATGATGCTCAACATGTGATGGATTTGTATTTTCATAATGTTGTTAAATTGCATGGCATTCCAAGAAGTATTGTGAGTGATAGAGATGTGAAGTTTGTGAGCCACTTTTGGAGAGTTTTATGGGCTAGATTAGGTACAAAACTTAAATTTAGCACCGCTTTTCACCTACAAACTGATGGCCAGACCGAAGTGGTAAATAGATCACATAGGGGGATTTTGAGAAGTTTGTTGAAAGGGAAAATTAAGAATTGGGATGCCATGTTGCCACAAGCAGAATTTTCTTACAATTGTTCCAAATCAAGGTCTATAAAATTCTCGTCGTTTCAGATTGTTAATGGAGCTAATCCATTAACCCCTATTTCACTAAGTCCATTTGTGCAAGATAAGCCTTTTCAAAGCATTATTGCAAAGAAAAGAGCCCAAGAAATTTTCCAGTTACATGAGTAGGTCCAAGAGAACATAAGGAAGCATAATGAAGCTTACATGAGGCATACAAAGAAGAAGAAGCCGGTGGAGTTCAAAGAAGGTGATCTAGTGTAGGTTTACTTAAGAAAAGAAAGGTTTGCAAAGTCAAGAAAGTCCAAGTTGAGTGACAGGGCTGATGGTCCATTCAAAGCACTCAAAAAGATCAATAACAATGCCTATAAGATTGAGTCACCGGATCATTACCCAACGTCCAACAGTTTCCATGTAAGTGATCCAAAACTTTATGTGGAGGACACTATGATTGACTCTAATTCAGGGAGTGAGGCACGTTCTCAAGAGGGAGAGGATGATGGAGGGCCATCCAAGCTTGCAATTGAAGATATGAAAGTCATGGGGCTTAGAGAAAAACTATCAGGTGGAGTTGAGGTCCAAAAAGAGTCCATTGAAGTCTTGGAGCAAGAAGAAGTTGGGCTGCACTTGTTCTTAAAATTCCAAGTGATGTTGAGCCCATTTGGTGACTTCAAAGCTTGTGTTTTTGCACCTAATCATACTGAGTTGTTCGAAACCTAGAAGCAGCAGATTTTCTCACATTTAAATTGGTCTTATTTAAGTCTAATTTAAATAGTATTTGGTTTGATGTAAAGACTTGTTTTATTTCCTGTTTTATCTTGGCCAGGATTTGTTATTTTGGCCTGATTTAATGACTTATTTGGTTTTTTTTTATTTTAGCTATTTGTATGATTTTTATTATAGGTTTTATTTCTGTTTTAATGAGCTAAAAAACTACAGAATAGGAAAGGTGAGGAGCTGACTTTGTGGCTGCCCATTTGCTTCCTATTTCAGTTCATTTGTTTCCTATTCAATATTATTTAGAAAAATATAAGGAAAAGTTGAGATTTTCTCTCAATATTTTGGCAAGGAATTGTTTGGGTTTTGATTTTTTTTTCCAAAAGACAATCATTGGGTTTTATGATTTTTCTGAAAATAATCAAAAGGGCTTGTTTGTTTGCCGAAAACATTAAATCGTTTGTATGTTGTACGATTTCTAGAATTCTATCCGAGTTCCAATTTTGTTTTCGAGTTCCTACTTCCTGTGTTCATTAAATCAAAAATTTTCCTTCTTCAAGTTTGTTCATCGCATCTTAAATTACAAATCTCCAGAAGAAATCTTCACCCAATTCGAACCCCAGCCTCCTTAAAATTCCTATTTTCATCATCTGCCTAAATCCACCTTAACTTAATCATTCCTTATCCGATTAATCCAATTCTTGTGTCTAAATTGTAGTTCACAAAAATTTCTACAACTTTGTTTGTTTTCTTGAAACCAAATTCCTGACAAATTAACCCAAAAACTTCTTCATATTTCCTATTCCAGTTTTATCTGATAAAAACCAAATTGCCCAAAACTTTTTCAATAACAACCAGACCCTATTCCGATCACTTTCAGGCCATTCCTCCATAAAAAGTGCTCTTCCGAAGTAGGAAGCTTAGGTTATAGGTTAGGACAATTTGAGTTTAGAGGTGGGGAAGCATTAGTATCTATATGATCAAGCTAAGGATTTAAGGGTAAAAGGAAAGTCGATAGGTTCAAAGAATACATAGGAAGTTGGATAAGAATTTAGACAAGAAGAAGAAGTTAAAGAATTAAGAAAATGGTGAAATCTAAAGAGTGATATAAAAACTTTGGAGTGATGACAAAAAACAGAGTAGAAGTCAAGGAGAGAATCAAATAAGGAAGGAGTTGAGAGGAAAGAGTTGACAGAGGTGAATCTAGTATCAGAAGAAGGCAGAAGCTAGAAGGTAGAGAAAGGTACTAAAGAGAAGCAACCATTGTAGTAGTGATAAGATTATGAAAATTAAAGTAGCTTGTGAGAGGAAGATACGAAGAAATTTAAACCAACATTATGGATGAAAATGTAATTGCTTTTTTAATATTTATGTATAACTATCCTAATATTCCTTTTTAGTTCCTCCTTTTCTAAAAGCTTATTCTTTCCCAATAGTTCCTCATTATCCTTTTTTAAAAATGCTTTCCTTTTTATGTCTAGACTATTTTTTTCTTTTACTTTTAGCTTCCATTGGTAGATGAGTGAGATTTTAGTCTCTCTAAGTAACCTAAAGTAATAATTCTATTTAATTTGAGAGTGTTGCGAAAATTTTTACTCACCTTAGTTTTTATACATATTCTCAAATAGTTAATCCTCTCTAATGCAATTGTTTTTCATCTATGCACAATGGTCTTCTTATGGAGCTTCTCGAGTATCTTAGACCCATTTTACTTTAATAATTAGGCAGTATATTGTGGAAATGTGTCCATATTGGAATTTTTAAGCTTATTTTATTGTAAATCCAGTTTGTACAATTGGGGTTTGCAATTGCAAGGCCAAGGTACTTGTTTAAGGGCCTTGAGTTTTTGAGATTTAAAAGAAAATGAGAGTAATAAGAAATCCTGTTGATTACTGAGTACCGTTTCTTGTCTAAAGTGACAACATTTTTCCTTATATTCTCAAAGAGCGAACATGTGGCCTTTTTTCATTGAAATAGCTATCTAATGTGCTTAGGTACCTAAAAGCTCCAACCTGTAGTACATCTACAAAAAGGGAAACCACTTCTACTTTCTCTTTTAAACTTTAAGGAGTGAAGCTTAGTTTGGCGCTAAGGGATAAGTCACCATCCCTTTCCATTCTATTTGCTCTCTTTTTTAATTTTTAAGGAAATGAAAAGAAGCAAGTGAGATAAGTACATAAGGATATTGCTTGGCTATCAAAGGAGAAGGCGAGATTGTTAAAATTGAAAATTAAACAACTTTATTAATAAGAGTAGTGTTAAGGTTTCCCCTTGTTAGGGTGAGGATTGAGCGAGAACTTTTTTTTTCACATTATGCTTTTGAATAAGAAAGAGGAAATGATCTACTAGTTATAGAGGCGGATAAGATTAGTGGATATATATTCAAGGAGGTAGGAGTTATGGTTATAGAGGAGGCCAGTGCATCTAGTTGACAAATAATAACTTGTCAAAGCTTAGTCTTAATGAAGTTCCTATTAATAAAGAGCACCTGTCCTTTTTTAAGGTTATTGGTGAACATAACTCAAAGAAGATTGCTAAGTATGATCTCTAGCTCATTAAAGATAAACCTCTTTTCTTACTAAAATGGATTGTTGGCGTACTCCAATATAGGTTAGGTTCAACAATATTCCATTGGAATAATGGACCATGGCTAGCCTAAGTTACCTAGATGGCTCTATATTACTTTACCTGATGAACACACTACCTTATTGGAAAGAGATGGCTTTGTTAAAACTCAAGAGGTTGACATTAATTCCCAACTCCATGACACAATCAAAATTATGAAGCTTGTAAAGAATGACCAACTTATAATGGATGAGATTAAGACAAACTATTAATGGAAACCCTTATCTAATAATGAAAATAAGTAGTTGAAAGCAATGAGGAAATTATACAAAGGGTAAGATGGACAACTTCTTAAGCCCAACTTGAGTCCTTCACTAAGAACTATACAGAAGTAAGTTTTTGTAATGCACAAGGCTATCCATATAAACCCTTCCCTAAAAATCACTAGTAACTTATCCACTCAATAGGAATAAGTGAATGATGTTATCAAATAACTCTTAATGATGATTCTTCCAACACTGTCATTATGCTTAATGTGTTTAATCATCAAGTTCTAAACTACAATACTGAAAGGGATAATAAGAGTATAAACACCTATAAATGTACTTCGAATGCTAAAGGTTTACAAGAAGACTCTCTTGGGTTAGAACAAATCAATAGAATCTCAGAGAATGTCTAATATAGCGCTTTAATGTTAAAGAATCTTTAGATTTGTCTTAAAAAAGAAACATGGTCAAAAACCCAGGAAGAAAAGGCCTATCATTTTTTCATTTGATTTTTACATAGAGCGCCTGAGGGACATAAATTTTCCTAAGAAAAATTAGTTAATTAACCATTATCTGCACTCTAATGATTTTTTATTCAATGGACTTCTAGAGAATAAAATTAAGGTAAATAAGTCTAAAATATTAACTAGTTCTTTGGGTGGACTGGAGAATCATAGTCAATCATCAATTCCACTTTAATGCTAGAAAAATTATAGCCTATGGTCCTTATGATTATAAAAATAAAAACCTATATATGATTAATTCATTCATTTGACAACCAACATAGATCAAGTGCCAGATGATTATAAAGAAGCTCACTTTGGAGTGATCATTATTTTAAGATTCTTTATGTTTAGCTTTGTTGATGTTAGTTGATTTTAATTACACCTTATTTATACAAGAAGTTAAGGGTGACAAACTATCACATAAAAATAGAAATGATAAGCTTAAAGATTGGTTGCAAATTGCTAAACTCTTTGATTTAAGATTTAACGAAGCATTTTTCCAATAGAGCAATAAATAAGAGGTGACTTGGTTGATAACAAAGAAGCTTAATAAGCCCTTAGTCAGTTTGCTTTGACTTACTAAATTCACCCTTGATATGGCTCATTTCCATAACATCTTTTACTTATATCACTCTTTAATTAAGATGAGTTTGGTATTTAGATATGTCAAAATCCTTTACTCTTTTAGATTAAATAAATGGATAATCAATATGGAGGGATTTCAAAATGTAAAGGGAGACCTTAAATTGATATAGAGGGCTTTGAATCCTTCAAATGTGTGAGGAAGCTTAAGCTTAAAAGGAATAAGTTGAAAAAGCTCTATTAGTTCAAAACCAATCTTTTATATATCTCTTTTAAGAGTAATGATTTGATTTCCTTTGAATAACAAGCTCTTTAAGTATAAAATCAGGTTCTTTATAATCACTATTCTTTACTTAAACAAAAAACGAAATGAGAAGGGGACAAAAATTTTCAAGTTTTTCTTTATAATGCATTCTTGGGAAGAAGAATACAAACAAAATATGCTCCTTAAATAATAATTATATGGTAACAATCAATGGGGGTTTAAAGATTCCACATTTGACCACTTTATGAATGGTCCTGGTACAACTAGTAATATTGTTACTTTCCTTTAGAAAATGAAGTTATTCATCTTTAATTCAGTTTATCAATCACACAAGGATGCCTTGTTAAGAACTTTTGAAACTATATACATTGAGTAGGAATTATTTATCATGAATCCTAATAAAGATCCTGACCTAAATGGAGTAAATTCTAACTTCTTCTAAAAGACATGGAACTTAACTGGAGAATTTATCACCAAAGTTTTCATGGAATTCTTTTCCAAGGGAAAAATGTTGAGTGAGTTAAACATTATCATTTTTGCTTAGTTCTTAAAGTTTCTAGCCTAAAATATTGTAGTGAATTTAGGAACCACCTCATATTGTAATGTCATTTGTAAGATTATACCTAAGATTCTTACAATAAGGCTAAGAGATGCATTAAAAAGTTTTATTAATCTATATTAAAGATTAATCATGGATAGGACAAGCATTGGAGATAATCATTTATTATCTCAAGAATTATTCAAAAATTACAAGAGTAAAAGGAACTTTAAGAGTTATTCCTTAAAGATTAAATTCAATAAAGCTTTTGGTTTAGTAAATTAAGGATTCATTATTGACTCTACAATCGCTTTTGAATATCCCCATCACTTTATTAAGTAGATCAAAGGTTGTGTATACTCACACTTATATGCAATATTGATTAATGGAGAAGTTATTAAATTCTTCAAATGAGCTAGAAGTGGAAAGCAAGATGACTCCCTTTCACCTTATTTATCCATAATTTGCATTAAAGTCCTCACTAGACTAGTTGCATTCAAGATAGAGTTAAGGAGTGCATTCAAATTCCATTACAAATGCAAGAACTTGGGATTGTTTAATATCTCCTTTATAGATGATCTATTGTTGCTCTGTGGTGCTGATGAATGATTTTTAAACACTCTAATGGTGTCATTAAATCTCTTTAATAGCTACTATAGGTTCACATCAATAAAGAAATTTTTTATTTTAAGTACCTAAATAATGCTCTCTGAAAAATTGTAGACCTAAGGATATGAACTCTGATTTAAATATATAAGGATCCTTATCTCTAATAAAAGACATACCTGTCAAGATTGTTAAGCTCAATTAAACTCCATTTAAAGAGTAATTGATCATTGGTCCAACAAATATCCCTCCTATAAAGAGAGCTTCAACTTATTCTGGCTATCCTTAATAACATGCATACATATTAGTGATGTCATTTATTCTTGTCTTAAAATTTAATTAGGGAAATTAAAAGGCTAATGAAGAACTACTTACACACTATTTCATTAATAAATCACCAAAGCAAGAAGGGGCTTTTACTATTAATTCTATTAGGTTAACAAGCAAGGTATCACTAGCTAAAAGATTTATGAGTTATTCACTTACTTAGAATCTATATGGATGAGATGGATACACTTTCTATATCATCAAAGACCTTAACTTTTGGATTATTGATGTGTGCTTAATTTTTTATACATTCGCTTCTTAACACATAGTGATTATTTTTTTGAAATGCTCAAGATACTTATTTTAGTTCATATTTGATTTTAGGTACAATTTAGAAGCATAAAAGCTAAAATGAGTTAAGCACACATTCATTGAGCCAATATTTTGATGTTCAAACTTAATTACCCTTGTGGAACAAGAAAGAGGTAGATTAGGGTAAGGATTAGACAAGAAATCACTAAAACAAGAACAATTTAGAAAAACCTGAGAGATACATGGTTCTTTATATACTTATACGATTGTGTATGCAATTGGAAGACATAATGGTTGGATACACAGTTTTGTATCGAATTATGTATCTTCACAATTTTCAAAAATTTTTAACTTATATGGTTTCATACATGACCATGTATCAAACTGTGTATATGGACAGAAACCTAATTTTTCATATAAATAGAAGATTTTGACGGTAAATACATGGAGAACCATTTTGGGACTTTATGAAGGCATAGAGCACGTACTATTTCAAGACCAATGGAGGGCTAAGCTTTCCTATTTCAGTTTGGAGCTAAAATTGAAGCCAAGGATCACATTTAAGTATATCGTGATTGTGTATTGATGTTTTTTCTCTCTTTAATAATTATTTACATTATTCTATATCAATTGATTTGGGTATTCGTGGATGGATAACTCTTATTCTCATTTTTTGTTAAATTTTTTATTTATGAACCCCTTATTAGAATCTTAAATACAGTACGTAATCATTATGTTATAAATTTATTCATGGCAACTAATGGTGTTGAATCATTAGGGATAACGTAACATAGGCTAAATAACCTGAATTAGTATGGTTATTCCTTCTATTGATCTCTTTTCCTAATTGTAATGTCGTCGTCTAAGTAAATCTAAAGAGCTTGTTCTAGCTTTAGAGATAGTTAGGTTTAATTAAAGCTTGTTTTAATTAAATGCAATCTAAGGGAAAACTAGGATTAACAAAGCTTGTTGTTAATTCACAATCAACAGTTCTAAGAGAGGTGTGAAAATGATAATGCAAAGATGTATGTTTATTTGTGTTTAGGATAAGATTGATCCGGTAACTATATTCTAAATGCATTTGTCACTTTCATCACTTTTAACTATTTACATTAATTTACTTTTGTTAATTTAATTTCATTTTATTTTTTTATTTGAATCAAACCAAATCCCCTATATCCTATACTAATTTCTTTCATTGTAAAAGCTTTACATACACTCTCTATAGGATCAACCTAGACACATCACTAGCTATAGTTTTAAGTCTAGTTATTTTGTGTACTATTACAACTTGCCACCAATTATCAATTACAAAAAAATCCTACCCCTAAACTTTAAACCAAATCCTACAAAAAAAGTTCCTTAATTTGATTTGACATTGATCTTTTAGTTAATATATAGCTTGAATCATAATTTATTAAGTGTGGGACAACTATGTGATAAGGGGTTTTTAACAAGCATTGAAAGAAAATCTTATATCATTTTTAAATTTGATGATGATTTTATTGCATTTTGGATAAGATAGTTTTTCTAAATTTTTCTAATAAAAAAGGAAGTTTTTAATATCTATAAATGAAGTTGTAAAGTAAAGATGCATGGGCTTTTTAATATTTAAATTTAATTTATGGTTAATAAGAGTGTATAAGGATAAATCCAAAAGGCAATAGTAAAGCAAAAAGTAATAAGAGAGAGCTCAAATAGCTAGACTAATCTAAATTATGAAAATTCTAGACTGTTATTTAATTTAAAAACTAAACATCGGTAAACAAAACCTAAAGCCTACTACGTAAATACAATAGTTAGTTTGTAATTTCACTAATATGAAGTTATGATTCCTTCTATATCCAAGGGTGAAGTAAAAGAATTTCATAATCTTCAGTTAGGAAAGAGGCTTAGACTCATTTATTAACCAAACTATTAGCTAACAAATTTCCCTTATCAATTTAAATGTTCTATGGTTAAATCATTATGTTTATACTTCTATTCTTTTTATAACTTGACATTATATACCCTCTATATTGAAGACACAAGGCAATTAAAGAAAACTTGAAAATCCATTTTGTCAACATCCTTATGTCCTTAGTGTTGGTTTTCCTTGACAATTATTCCATCCTTGTAACTTTTATTACAATGAAAATTAGAAAGATTCGAGAAAAAATATGATAAAGAATTATAGTAGTCATAGTTAACATACAAGTGATCAAATGCTTCCCTCATCTGGTTACCTATTAAACAGTTATAGAGGTTGGAGGGATCTTTATAAAATAAATATTTATTAAAGAGTTTCCTTTTAACCACTAACTATAGTATGAATAAGGATTTTAGTACATCAGATTCTGATTAGAACAACCTAGACCATATTGTAGACTAATTATTGCTTCTCAAACTATCCTTACATGATTTATTAATGTATTTTCTTAAGTTATGTTTATTCCAAAAAACTTGATCATCTTTGTGTTTATTAGGAATTCAACTAGGAATTAAGTTCACTATTGTTGTGAATCCTCTACAGTGGTAATCAAACTAATGTCAATTATTTTACGTAAAAATTTTTGTTGACTCTTACATCATATGGAATAATTAGCCTCAAATGATTTTACTCAACTAGCTTTTGTAAAGGTCCTAAATCTTGCTAATTATTGAACCAAAAATAAGCATCTTTACCATTTATGATCCTAGTTTCAATGTTTCCGCATATTTTGTCTTTTAGACCTAAAATGTGCTTCAAAGTCTAAAAAGTAATTATCTTAAGTCTAACATCCTATATTCTTTTTCCCTTTAAGGAAGTGGATATAAATCAATTTGACCCATAAGGATTCTTTTTTTATTAACAATTTGCACAATCTTTCATCTAGAAAAGCTTTTTTTATGGATCTCAAGGAGATTATTCCTAAGCCTCCCTCTACCTTATCAATGTATAGGTCTAACCATTTTACTTTTTCACATGTGAACTTGCTTTTATTTCATATCCATAGGATATTTTTTATAATTTTCTTCAATGATTTTTTTAGTTGGAGTGGTAGGTGTATGAAGTCATTTTGGTTGCTTAGTATTTTTTTGATTAGTTGCAATCTACCAGCACAACTTAAGAATTTGTTCTAGCAGTTACTTAATTTTTATGAACCTTGCTTAGTATATAGGTTGCCAGTCATAAAATGTGATTCTTTGGAAAGTGATAAGTATGCTTAGTTACTAGAATGAAGGGAACTTTTCCTTAAAGTCCATAAGCTAAGTTATTTGATTTTACATTTATAGTGCAATGCCTAAAATATAGAAGCTGCACTTGCTATTTTTGATTGACGGATCAAAGAATCTATTAAATATAGCTAGATAATTTGTTCGGATTTTAATGGAATCTGTATTGGAGCCACTCTAGAATAAAAGGTCATCTACAAAGGATAAGTTGAGGAGCCTCATCTTGTCACATTTATAGTGATATTTAATGTTTTTTAAAATATTAAAGAATTTCTACTAATAAAGAAATTACTACTTTTAAAGCAGATATCGAGGAACTTGTGTTTAATTACATAAAGCTATAACCAAACAATATAGCTAAGATATCAACCTAGTTTGTAGTCTTTGTATATTGCTCAATAGTAACCTATTTAAGATCTTAATACACAAAAGGAATAGGTAAATGAACAATGGATCCTCTTCTGTTTGGCCTTTTGGTCCTTTAAATGGCTTGGTGGATTTTCCATGGATCATTATTTTGTATGTTAGATTTTTGGTACATTCCTTAGTGTATATGATGAATTAAGTTGGAAAGCCCTAATCTTTTATTATACCAAGAATAAATTCCTAACTAATTGTATCAAAACATTAAAGGAAATCAAATTTAAGGATACAACTTTTGATGTCCTTTTCAGTGTTAGAGTTTTTGAAAAGCTCCTGATTATTAGCACATTGTCTCCTACTTTTCTTCCTTCTACAAAATCTCCTTGATTGTGGTTTATGAGTTGTTTTAAAATTATTTGGAATCTTGAGGCAAGAATCTTTTATATTACCTTGTAAATCACATCATGGTAAGATATATATCAAAGTTCATATAAGTTTGAGAGTTCAAATGTCTTTTGGATTAGGGAAACAAATATTTAACTTTGTTCTTCTAAAATTATCCTATTTTTAAGGAATTCTAGGATAGCAATGGTAACCATATTGCCCATTTAATTCTATTTGCTCTAAAAATCTTGTATTAAACGCTTTTAGTTTTAGATCTTTAATAGGGCTTAAGATGAAGAGAGTATCTTTTATGTCTAAACTTGTGACTTAGCTAGCTGGTTGCTCTTTATGAATGAATGTGGGAAATATATGTTTGATTTCTTACACAGAGAAAGAAAGTTTAATAGCAATGCCTATTATTTCTTAAAAGAACATTGGACAAGATCCTTAAGTTCCTGTGGGTTTGTTCATGTATTTCTTTTATAGTTCGTTAGTGTAATGCTTACATTTTATGCCTCCTATTTTTAAAGGAATGTTAGCAGTATTTTAACTTTTTCCCCTTTTTATCCATTGAAACCTATACTTCTGCCTTATCAATGAATTGTGAGTCTCCAACACATTTATATAGTTGACCAAAGCCTTATTTTCTAGTTACAAATGACTTTCATTGATAGATTTAGCTTGAATTGTTCTTAAATCAAATAAGTTTATTTGAAGTGCTCATTTTAGCCAATTTTATGTTTCTATGTTTGCTATTATTAACATCTTTAACTTATCTTTTAATAACTTCATATTTTATATGTATTTGACTACTTTATGCTCTCTATTCTAGAGTTAATGCCCCTAGTAGTTTTTTTTTTTAATTTGAAAGGGAGCTTTTTTGTAGATAGTATGTATATTATCTACTAATGTTGGTTAACCATTACCCTATCTAATTTCTTCTTAAGATGCCAATAACTTGGTTTTTTATTGCTCTAAGGGAAAAAGTGACATGTGCTTTAAAGGTTAGTTAGGCTAGAAAACTTAATACATATATAGAAGTCCTTATATAGGAATTAATCTTAAATTAATTAATCAATTTCCTAAGCTAGTAATGTGGAATTAAAGTCACCAAAATTACTAAAGGAAAAGAGCATGCATTCAAGGAAGCATATAGATCATTCCATAATTTCTTTCTTTGAATTCAACGTTGCATGCATTAATGAAAATGATGTTGACTCTGATTATGGAAGCAATATTTTTCACTTTTGGTCTATGTGATGAAATTGATGCAGCGTGATTTGACTTACATCAAAATCTACTACTATTTTTTATTTTACTAAAAAGAATGATTATTTGTAGTGGTCTAGCTATTGTAGGAAAACCACAACTTCTCTTTGCATTTTTCTTTGTTTATTTGATTTAATCTTAAGTAGTCATATATATCCTATTTTGGGCCTATTTATAGACCCCTAGGATTCCAACGTATAATATTCATTGAGGAGTTGAGGCATCTTTTGTTTCCTATTTTGTTTCCTCCTTATGGTGTTTACAAGATCTTTACTATTTTCAACCTTAAGATCTAATCCTAATGCAAATGATTTGTAGTTACTCTCCATTTCATTTTCGAAGATACCTTTCTTTGTATTTTAAATATTTTTCCTTGAATTTGTGGTTTCATTTAAAGGATTCAATTATAATATCTTTCCATTTAGGTGTGTACTTGATAGTTTAGGCTTTTGTGTTTGATATTGCTTCTAAATATAAGTTAGGAAAAGTAAATATAAAAGGATCATATAATAGGATTATATTATTGGAATATATGTTAAAATCCTATTGATGATTTACCTCTAAGCTTATCCCCATCAATGCTTTATATAATCATGTTTTGAAAGTTATAGGTAGTGGCTTTCCATGTTTAGTATACTAGTGGTTCTTAGGTTTCCATTGATAGCTTAATTGAATTTTATATTGTTTCAACCTCAGTATAGATCCTTGTAAAATTAAATTTATGCATAGTTATTGTGTGCTTTTCTAGGAATAGGGTTTTTCCATTAAGGATTTCTAGATTGCTTAAAGCCTCTATAGACTAATAACCAAGTGATATTATGGAATCTCATATAGGGAGGGACGTGCTTTAGTTTCAAATTTCTTATATCTACCCCTGTTCTCTATTTAAGGAGAAAGATTGGCTTTGCATTAATATAACAGACCCTAACTTAACCTTTAACATGTTAAATTCATTTAATAACTAATGTGTGCTTGATTTTTTATTCATTTACTCTACGACACTTAGTTATTAATGCTTTGAAATGCTTAAGACATTCATTTTAGGTTTTAGATACAATTTGGAAGTAAAAGAGCTAAAATGAATTTGAAAAAATTCCTTGACCCATCCTATTGATGTTCAAACTCATTTGTCTTTATGAAATAAAAAGGAAATCGATTGGGGTAAAGATGGGACAAGAAAATGCAAGAAAACGAATTTTTAAAGATGAACTGGAAGATGCACAATCGTGCATTAACTTGCATGGTCATGCATTATTGCGAATGGAGCAAATTTTTGGTGATGCATGGTTGGATGCATGATTGTGCATCCAACTGTACATCCTCCCAAAAACCTAATTTCTTATATAAAGGGACATTTAAGTGGAAAAGAGAGCAGTGAATCATTTTTAAAACAAGAGGAGGGGAAGAAACCTTATTCCTTTGGAATTTATAGAGCGCTAATCTTCCTCCTTCTAGCTTGAAGGTGAAATTGAAGTTGAGGATTGCATTTGAGCATCTCTTCATTGTGTATTGTTAAATCTTTCTCTCTTTAGGGATTGTTATGTTATTCTTTCCTTATTGAATTAGGAATTTATGTAAGGATGATTTGAATGCTTCTATTATATTTTTTATATAAACCTATTATTATAATATCAAATCCAATACGTAATACGTGTGTTTTGGATTCATTTATAACAACTAATGGTGTTGAATCATTAGGGATAATGTAATATAGGTAAAATAACCCGAGCTTGAGTGGTTGTTTCCTAGATTGATCTATTTTCCTAATTCATAATGCAGTTGTCTAATTAAATTTGGAGAGCTTGTTTTTGGTTGTTCGATAGCTAGGTTTAGTTAAAGAGCTTATTTTGAATAAGTACGATATAAGGAAAAATTAGTGTTAACAGAGTTTATTGATAATCTATGATCAATGGTTGCTAAAAGAGGTGTGAAAACAATAATACAATGAAGTATGTTCATTTATGTGTAGGTTGAGATTAAACTAATAACCTAATTCCAAAATCATTCATCCTTTTTCTCACTTTTATGCTGTTAATTTTGATTTGCTTTTATTAGTTCAATTTTACTTTGTTTTATTACAACCAACCAAACACCCCGCCCCAATCTAATTTTTTGTTTATATATAAATATAATTTGGAAAAGTGATTTGATTTATTCTCTGTGAGACCGATGCAGACTTACCACTAGCTATAGTTTTAAGTTTAGATATTTTTATTATAATGTTACAACACATTGTCAATTTATTTTATTTTATTTTTGATTAATTTCTTTTCTTATTTGGTTTAGTTACTGTGCACGACAAGATCTTATCACTCTAGTGAACTAGGATTTGATCCAGTTTGAAAGGACTCTTCACAGATTGAAAAGAAAAGTTGCATAACATTCTGAGGACTTGTCACCATCTTACAGGAGAATTGTTTTTTCACATCTTAGTTTTCATACACATTTTTAAACTATTTTGTTATTTATGTGTTTTTCTTAGGTGTTTTAAAAATCAAACAAACAAAAAAAAATTTTCTCTTTCTCAATTACTTCTAGAACCATATAGCCGCAATTAGAGAGTATAATTAACTCAAAAATTTCATGGAAACTTGAGCGTGTAAGTTTACTCTTGTTATTGGTCAATATACATTATCTTTAGAAGAGTAGTGACTAGTGGTAGACAAAAATCAGTGAGATTTTAAGCAATTTTCAACTGACGCAACAATATCGATCTCATTGTATTTTGTTCATGTGTGACCTTTATGACATGTACATCTTGACTTTGATTTAATTTTCTATTTGAGATCACATTTTTATCACATGTGTTGATATGAAAATGATATAGGCATTCTTTGTTTTACAAGCTACATTAGCCAAATAGCTTACCTATTGATATAATTTTTCTTCTTGCTAAGGCTCATTGAGCTTTATTAGCCTTCTCTTATTGTGCTAACCATATTACAAGCCTTTAACCTAACCAAATGTCTTACCCAAGCCTTAAAACTTGTGAAGCATGTAGCACCCCCTCACCGTAGGGTATACACTGGGACGCCCGTAGGTCATCCCGATACATATCCTACGATAAGGTTGCGCTACGAGCAATCACTAACACTTCACATGGCATCAATAATCATAAAGCATCAATATGAAAATTACTAATTTTTGAAACCATAAATTTTTTTCTCATTCTCATTTCATATCATCAAAAGTAGTAATTTACATAACTGTCAGTTTTTCCTTGTCTGTACATTA